>JAEBDU010009943.1:0-10000 GCA_016802625.1 Heliconius numata | reverse complement strand
ACTTTAACGCACGTGTCGGACGCGATTTTGAATCTTGGCCAAAAGTCTTAGGAAGACACGGCGTCGGAAATATGAATAGTAATGGGCAACTTCTTCTGTCGTTGTGTGCCCAATTTGAACTAGCCATTACCAACACCATGTTCAGACTTCCTGCTAGGTATAAAACCACATGGATGCATCCGAGATCGAAGCACTGGCATCTGATTGACTATATAATGGTTCGTCAAAGAAATATTTCCCAGGTGCATATTACTCGCGTTATGCGCAACTCTAATGCGATTTGTCATTCAGATCACCGCCTCGTCATCACCAAGATAAGGCTTCGATTAAAACCTCCTCGTAAATCAGGAGGAGTTAAGCTTAAGACAATAGACATACAAAAATTACAAAACCCAGAGTCACGCGAGATTTACGCTCAGGCAGTCAGCATTAAGCTTAAGACTATGGATGTTGAGGATGGTGACTTCGTTGCTAATTGGCACACGCTCTCGTCCAACTTAATTGCCACCGCCTCACAGACACTGGGTATTAAACCTAATAGACACGAGGATTGGTTCGACGACAACGATGAAATTTTGACCAAGGCCATTCAGAAACATCGAATTCTATTGCGTTGCCACCAAGACGACCATCAGGTAAGGCAGGTTAAGCAGGTTGGCGATGACCTACGGAGATATGTGCGAGAAATAAAAGACAAGTGGTGGCGTGAAAAAGCGGAACGCATACAGTGGCTCGCAGATACTAATCAGTTGGGAATTTTTTATGATGAGATCCGCAAACTTATTGGCGTTAGCCCTCTTACTAGAGTACCCTTGAAATCTCTCGATGGCACACTTTTGTTAACTAGCAAACAGGACATGCTTAAAAGATGGGAAGAGCATTTCAACACATTGCTCAATGTTGATCGAATTGCGGATATTACTCACATAAAGTCGATTATACCACTTCCCAAACTCAATGAGCTAGATGAGCCACTATCTCTGCGTGAGGTACGTGTTGCCATTCAACAATTGCGGAATGGAAAAGCGGTTGGCATTGACGGTGTACCGGGGGAGTTAATGAAGTACGGTGGCCCAGAATTACATATATATATGTGGGAGCTTTTTGCACAAATGTGGGAAAAAGAGCAAGTACCTGATACTTTCCGTACATCGCGTGTTTGTCCTCTATTCAAGAACAAGGGCAACAGAGCAGATTGCAATTCTTATAGAGGAATCTCTTTGCTTGCTACATCCGGAAAAGTTTTTGGGCGAATTTTACTTAACCGCTTGTTGCCCCTATCTGAATCTATATTGCCCGAAACCCAATACGGCTTTCGACCGAACCGAGGCACGTGTGAAGCTATTTTTGCAGTGCGACAACTACAAGAGAAGAGTCGTGAACAGGGTCAACCTCTATATCTATGCTTTGTCGACTTAGAGAAGGCCTTTGATAGCGTGCCTCGTGAAGCCTTATGGGTGGTACTGGAGAAACTTGGATGCACAGATAAGTTTGTGAGAATGATTCGTCTCCTGCATGATGGCATGCGATGCTGTGTCAGAATGCAAAGTGAAGACTCCGAGTTCTTCTCGGTAAGATGTGGCGTCAAACAGGGCTGCGTGCTTGCACCAACTTTGTTCGCACTGTACTTTGCAGTTGTAGTTCGGGAGGCTTTGCAAACTTTATCAGAAGGAATTCATATTCGTTGCCGTACTGATGGTGGCGGTATCTTTAATCTGACTAGACTAAACGCTCGCACCAAAGTGTCTTATGCAACTGTCACCGAGTTGGTGTATGCAGATGACCTGTGTCTCGTAGCGGAATCTCCAATGGGTCTTCAAAGACTTATCACGAGTCTTGCTGAGGCATGTCGAAGATTTGGCCTCAAGATCAGTGTAAAGAAAACTGAAGTGATGGTACATGACACACTGAACGGAGGCTCAGCTGAGATAAAGCTCGATGATCACCCGCTCAAACAGGTAGACCATTTCAGATATCTGGGTAGCACCATTACATCGAAATGCCTCCTTGATACCGAAATTAACGGCAGAATTGGAGCTGCTGCCGCAGCCTTTGGCAGGCTGCGCAACAAGGTATTCCGCTCGCATGACTTAAAGCTCGCTACAAAAATAGCTGTATATAGGGCAACTGTAGTTTCGTCTCTCTTATATGCCTCTGAAACATGGCCGCTCTATCGCAAGCATATTACTACACTTGATCGATTCCATCTCAAGTGTTTACGCGATATTATGAATATCCGTTGGTGGGACCGTGTTCGTAATACAGAAGTTCTACAACGTGCGAAGATCGACGGAATGGAAGCCTTCTTGATGCGAAGACAGTTGCGTTGGGCTGGTCATATCTCCCGGATGACGGAACTAAGAATGGCAAAACGCATCTTTTATTCCGAATTGCAGGTAGGCAAGCGGAAACATGGCGGCCAATTATTGCGGTACAAGGATGTGCTGAAGCGCCATATGAAGAGTTGCGGCATCAACCCATCCCAATGGGAGTCAATTGCAGCTGATCGGCTTAAATGGAGACGCATCCTTAGCACTAAGGTGTCGGAGTTTGAAATAAAACGACGACATGAGCTCAATCTTAGACGCGACGAGCTTAAGGCCCGGGTACCTGAGGTTATTGATTATAATTATTTGGGGGGTGTGCTGACATGTAGTGAATGTGGCCGAACTTTTTCTGGTAAAGTCGGTTATGTCAGTCACATTAGAGCTCATCAACGAAGCTCTTGTTAGCCAGATGTCAGTCGCTGTGGCCGAAATCGGTCAGGAACTTATCATCATCATCAGTGGGAATATTGAACGGAGAAAAAAACTTTTTTATTTTACGTCTATTTACATGATATTTTTATCGAGAGTTTATCTTAAACGTTTAGAATTATTAGTAAACTCTATATATTTAGGTATAGCTTACGGTATTACTAAGGAACGTCTTCATTTCAAGCACACCGATCGCGTACCGCTGGGAACACCGCGCCCTGCGGTCCTTGTTATATTTAATGTAATTTATCTGATGAAAGCGAACTTAGTATCTATGTTAAGCATATATATTCTTATTATATATATTCTTATATTCTTAATTATTGATATTCTCTTAAGGAAACCGTCGCGGCGCAGTTAAACAGCGTCTGGCTGAGGCTGACTGAATTCTGGTGATTGTGGGTTTGAATTCCAGTTGGTAAATTATCATTTTGATTTTTTGTTCCTTTGTTTAAATTTAAAAATGGATTGGAAAAAATGGAACATAAATATATTTTTTTTATTAAAGCCTGAAAATCCCGCCCACACAAATAAAATTACAGTCGACGACGAGCTAAATGTGAAACCTTTAAAACAATATTCAAATCTGATGAAAATCCAAACTTCTACTAAATAAACCTTTATCTTTCCATATCTGTCAACTTGACAGTTTATTCAGTCCTATTAAAATCACATTCATTAATTTACAATCTCACGTCAGATTTGAATGAGAATAGCAAATAAACATAATAAATACATTAAAATAATACCTTGTATTATGATGGAGGAGCTGCTCCGTTACGATAAGGGTTTAGCATATTGCGGTGAGGATCATGTATCAAATGTATGTATTATTAATTAAAATATTAAATAATTAAAATAGCAAGGCCGTTGTGGTGCAGTTACAGTGTTTGATTTTAAGCACGACGAGTGTGGGTTCGATTACCACCTGTGAATTGAAATGGTTGAGTTTGCGGCGGGAAGTGGGATACGAGATCGTAATACCAGATTAATTTTACCTACCCTATGGGAGATAGTAGTCCACACTTTTTCCCTTATATCTCTCTCAAACTTCTTTGAATATCATAACTGGAATAATCTAGTCTGTCCAATTATTAATTATGAAATTACAAATATTATTAGTAGAGTAGTAGATAAATAATAATATCGACTCTACAAGTAACTCGCAATGTAGAAAACTACATTTCTTTTTATAATATGATCTAACTGAAACTCAAAAAGAATAAATATAAACTTCAAAAAAATATTCGAACCAGCGTCTCTTATCAACCATCCAAAAGGCTGGTTCAAGTCCCACTATGTCAATTTTTTTAAAGGATTTTTCTAAAATAATTTTACAATTTTTGATGGAGTAACACTTTAAAAAACAAAAAAATAAAAGAAATATATGAAGAAAATATTTTATTGTACATTTATAATATTTTATCCTAAATTCATAGCAGATCCCACCACAGCCACCGCTGGCCCCGCTTTAATTATACCATCACGTATGTTTTGACCGGCATGCTCCTGTAAAAAATACATTTAAATATTAAACTTTTAATTGTAATTATAATATTTAATGTGCATTAAATTCATGCAAATGTGGATTTGATGATTTGCATGTAACGGTTTAATTACAGTTAAGTGTTAATTGATGTTTTTTGTAATATTATAATTATACCTAGTAATGTTGTTTATACCTACGTATATTGCTAGATAGATTTTTGAATTTAATAATTATTTTTTAAAATTATAATTAAAATATAACTTATTTGTAATAAGGACCATTGTACACGCGACAGCTTGTGGGTTCAATTCCCACTCGAGTAAGTGAAATATTTAATATTTTCATTTATGCGCTCTGATAACGAGACAAAGCACGGCATTGAGTTTCGCCACTCAATATACAATGCTTCCATTTCCAATTCAGTGGAAACTGGGGAACGGAAATGTCTTATTGGGAACAGAGTGCCTTAACATTAGTTTTCCAGGTTACGCTGCCTAACCGATGCAGCAGAAAGCTTAAAAATATATATTATGTAGATATTTCACAGTCCAAACGAATTTATCATACAAAACTCCTATTAAAATTCACTGAGCACCATGTGGAGATACGTTTGTGCTAACGACAGTTTCAAGGGGATATCAATCAAGAGTTGGTATTTCTATCTATTATCATTAAATTGAAATATAGAAAGTGCTTATTTTCATTTTAATATAAAAGATTTAACCATACGCCTTACTAACTATTCAAAGGGTCTGTAATTTAAAGTAATTAGGTTCATTTTTTACCCGTACTTAGGGTAAAATGGGACTCTGTTACTAAGACTCCGATATATGAACTTTGCTAGATGTGAGATTTAGAGCCGAAGCCGACTTCAGATTCAATCCCCCGAAAGGTAGGTTCCTACTGAACTAATGCCATCTAAATATATTTATTGCTTCACATATTAGTATTAAAATGACTTACAATTTTCTTCCAAAACTTCCATCTTGGAGCAGGCGCGGCTGACGTCATTGATACAATAAACAACAGAGCCAACATATAAAAAATCCCTTTAAAATTCATTTTGAATAATTGTTTTTTAATACCAGTTCAGTATCTAACGATATTAGAAATACTGATTGAAATGTGAATATGATTGCCTTTTTATATTTCATTCGTTAAGTAGCCACTTAATAGAAGATTCAATATATAAAATAATAAAATAATAAAGTCATATAATTTGTTGTATTTTTATATTTTCTTATTATTACAGTGAGTTATAGGTTCAATCTCTATTCGGGGGAATATGGGCATTTGTATTTAATTTATTTTTATTTACACACTCTGGTAGACGAAGTGAGGCTTTGAAATTAACTAATTTTAGTTATATATGCCACTAATTTAACTTAAGAAGATAATAAGATAAAATAATATGTATAAATGACTTCAAAAAGATAGATTACGTGTGGATTATATCTATACTAATATATAGAGCTGAAGATTTTATTTGGTTCGATGGTTAATTTCAGTAACTTTTTTAACAAGTTAAAAAAATATTTTGTCTTAGATGGGTTTTTTTATAAAGGAACTACATACAACAATAACAAGTGTTTGTTATACATGAAAAATATTTTATATAAATATAAAATTAGCGAGGAAAAGTTACAACAAAAACATAAAGAAAATACGACACAAGTAATTCATATTATTTTTTTTAAAAGCAACAATGGAATTTTCGCTATAAATATTAAATGTTATCGCACAAAAGTTATTCATTCCAATTTCTCTCTGAGTGCCAATATATGGAGGTATTCCTTTGAACATTTGTCATACAGTCCAAAAGCCACTTAAATGCCATTCTCTACATACCGTTTGTTTTGTAAGTAATGGTTCTACGTTTATATAAAATACTTGTTTTAATTATTAGTATAAATATTACAATATGTATGTAAAAACTTAAATTTGAATATTATTATGACAAAAAAAATTACAGCAAAATAAGTAAATACAAATAATAAGTAAGTCTTATGAGCGGTATTTATTTTTTTATTTATTACGTGTTAGACGTACTCGTATATGTCGATTTTGAGTAAGACTGTGTGACGTCACAGATGAGGTCGGTGACCAATGACCATAGATTGTATAGACTTAGCTCGATTATTTTCAATTCGTACGGATTTCTATGTATTTTTTTAATTTTTTTAATGGAAACCTATATTTTCATTATATCAAGTTTTGTTTGACATAACGTTGTTACTCGAAATCTCTGAAATAGATGTGAAGAAAGTGGAGAACGGAGAGCAACACTTTTTTCTCGGATAAAGCGGATTAAAGGCATATTTTTAATATGAAATATTTCTAAACGAATTAGCAGGCAACTACTAGTTATAAAATAATATCGATAATAAAAAGTATGAAATTAGGTTAAAATCAAGGAAAATACTCCACTTATTTGTACATAGTATCGATTAAATATTTGTTTTGTGTGGACTTTATTTACATATTTTGTAACGATAATGTTATTTTATACGACTTATTTTCATTTTCTCGCTCCAGTAAGATTACAAACTACAGCGTTGAGCTCCACCACTCGACACGCAATATCTCGAGAAATTAGACGGTACGTAAAGAACGGAGTGTCTTAACACTATTACAGTGTGAAATTAAAAAAATACAAAGGTATAATTATGAACAATTACCATTTCAAACCAAAATTTGTCCGAAAATGTCTATTGGTTATTCATCCTCAATTAAGCTGTGAACCGTCAGGTGTGTCATGACTATATGAAAATAATCCAATGTTTGAAAGTTTATAAGATTTGAGTAAATCGACATTTTATTTCATGTCGATTTACTGATGGGAATTTTGAACAACATTTCATTGTCTTTTTGTTTCCATTCAATTTATAGAAAGTGGAGAATTGTCCTCTTTGACTCTAGGTTCTCTGTGTTTGTTTTGTGCGGAATACAGCATGAAGCTACATACATACATACATACGTACTTAGCTTCGCTCTTATTGGTCGTAACGTGATGTTATATAGCCATTTTGTCGATAAATAGACTATCCACCTAAAACGAAATATTTCAGCCTACAATATATAAAGAAAAAGATGCAAAATTTACTTATTTCACATTGCTAAGCGTCGACGCCTAGTAAATCCAGCAAACATAATCACAAACGTTGCTACAAATAAGCTCCTCTTATTACTTGTTACATCTCACGAAGACAATATAATAAGAACGTGTTTCACAAAATCTCCCAAGATTGGCGTGAAAAGATTTTTCCATATAAGCCTTTTGCTAAATTGCTTTCTAAATAAACCTTTTGCTTACTTATTTCTGTTGGAATTTTTAAATAAATAAACTATAATGTTATGATTCTGTCTGTATGTTTGTGAGTATATTTGAATGCCTATTTATGTATGTCTAATTGTTTGTTTGTCTGTCTGTCTTTCTGACTATCTGTTCGTATACCACCACCATAACCACTACTTAATTTCGAAAGTACTAGGCCTACGCAATTGGAACTTGGTAGCTGGATATATTTTGTTAATCTTTGTATGATTATTATATGAAAGAAAAAAAAAATTAAATTGAAAGAAAATTTAAATCTAAATTAACAACCACCGCTCTGGTAGATTCTCGCCTCAAAATACTAAATGGGAGACGGAATGTCCAAATACTAGGTTCTTACTGCCTACTTACTCTGCTATATGCAGAAAACATACAGAAGTCAGTTTTATGTATTTTCTTTCAAAAAAAGAAAAAATATCATATAATATAATTTTGCTTAGTTTTTAGTGTCGTCATGATTCCTCGGTGAAGTACCGCTTATCATGTATTTACATTTGTGGTAGTGACATCTGTTATATAGGATGTTTGTTTTATGACGCATAGCCTTGTTGTTTTCTTTTGTGTGCAAAATACGCTCTGGTTGTACTAAAAAAGTCCCTATGTTTTGAAAATTGGGAAACTGTGTGTAAAGTGTGAAATTTTTCGAGGCATGTGGAATGGCGGAATTCAACGCCGGGTTTTTGACTTGGTGCCAAGATGAAGAAATTAAATATTAAGAAATAATAATTCATACCCTCTAGTGAGGATCAAACCCACAAACGACGCATTGCATTCACACCTGTATATATCAGTTCAGTTCTTAATTTATGGCGTTTATGTATATCTACTACTAATATTAGACAGACGAAAAGATATTAGAGGTTTTATATATTTTTCTTAAGAAATGAATTTGTGGGAAATTACGATAGGTTTAAAATAAATAATATTATACAAAAACTTATTTTTAATTAAATTTACTATTTTAGAACACACTGTAGCTATTCCAACTAATACAGAGATATAGATGTAAAGATATCTTTGCACTTTTATGCAATCCTATATTGATATCAGTCTTTGCAAAGTTGTGAATAGAATATAACTCGTATTATTTCTACGGCGTAAGTTTTTCTAATAACACTAGAAATGTACATAAAAATAAATTACACTTTCATATATTAAACAGTAAATTACAAAGAAAATTAATTTCATAGCAAAATATATTATTTAGCTCTACAATGTCTTTTTAAAAGGTTTCATATTCATATGTTGTTCTAAATATTGAATTATTAAAGCTATTGTAGTCGGTACCTATATAATTGTTTATTTTTTCAGCTTCACGCTGTATTCTGCTTCAGCCTGCATTTAGCAGTGTTAGCAGAGAGTACTTAGTGTTAAGACACTCCGCTCATCTCTTTCCGCCGAATGCGCGAGATATCGCGTGTTGATTGAGTGCCGGAAGTCTATGCCGTTTTACCATGTGACTGAAGCGAAGAAATGAAAATATTTATAAATAGGTAATTATTAATTTCCCCGAGTGGGAATCGAACCCATAAATATCGCGTTAACAGTCACATGCTTGTGCCAATACTCCGCGACGGCCTCGATTATAGTTTAATTGAATTAATTATAAAGTGTTAAAAAAATATTAGAAGCCGTCGTGGCGCAGCTGCACAACGTTTGACTGTAAGCACGACAGTAGCGAGTTCGATTTTCATTCGGAGAAATTAACTATTTTCATTACCACGCTCCGGTAACAAGACGAAACGCGGCATTGACTTTATTCTATTTATATTATCACTGAACTCTAATGTCTTGAAAAATGGGCGATATCTGAGAAAGGGAGTGTCTTAATACAAATAAGCTTTGACTTCCTACTAGAGGGAATAAATTTATTATCGTTTTCCAGCTCTGATAAATAACCTCGGCGTTGAGTTCTGCCGTAGAACACGTAACTATATCGTGTAGAACTGGGTGCCTTGACAATAGAATGACAATAGACTCTTTGCTTATCCGGTTATGCGCTTATCCCGCGTAAATTTGCAAAATAAAAGTAATTGATCACTAAGTTGTTCTCTGCCTTTAGTACAAAATGCATCATGTCATATCAAAAAAGTATTTTCCATAATAATTTTCCTTAATATTTAAGCTATTAACAAAGCTATGAAAAAAAATAATATCGATTAAAAAAAGTCCCGCAGATAGAACGGTTTAAAGGAATCCCCGTATCTCGTAAACTCACCCCGAGTTTAACCGGAGATGACCTTACTATTACCAAATTGTTATGCGGTCAAAATAACCAAGAGAAACCAAAATAAATTTTATTTTCATAGCAATAAAGTTCAATTTTATATTATCAAGTTTCCTAAATGAGCAAGTAAATTTGGCAACTTTAGTAACAGACTATATAAAGTAGTATAAGTGAACGAATATCATAAGACAAGC
>JAEBDU010009934.1:0-10729 GCA_016802625.1 Heliconius numata | reverse complement strand
CCACGCGCAAAGATCAAAAAGCGACCCTAACCTCTACAGAGTTACTCATGTACGAAATTCGCGAAGTTAAAACTTCCACAAGCCCTTCAGTTGCAAACATTTAGCTGTTTACTAAAAACGTAATTAAATATATTGTTTGTGTTAATTTCACAATTTAAAAATAATAATACCAATTTAGAATTGTATAAAAAATATATATATATATTATGCGGGACTCGGACCTGGAATAGGTCTTCAAAGTCATCCAAAAACATAACATTACATTTTTAATTAAATTAAAATTAAACATTAAAGTTTATTATGCTAAAAAAATATTTTTTTTTAGTTTCTTAAATAAATATAACGTAATCTAGTTATTATATTATATAATTTATAATGTAGCGTAACCTTCTAAGCAATAAATAAAATAAATCAATCAAATCAAAATTGATTATAATAAACTTTTTTAAATTTTCAACGAAACCGAGGTGGCGTCACTAGTTTATATTGATGTAGCAACCACGTTGACAGCCAAGGCAAGCAAATAAATGAAATATCATCCGCACAATTTTAAGCAACCTTGAAAAATTGAAAATACTCTAAGGTTAAGAAATCAATAAAAATCTGGGCAATACAGTATACTTGGACTATATCGATATTAAAATACTGTATATCTTATTTGGATGGATGGTATTTATGACAGTTGGCAGGCGTCGAGTTTAACCGATCATATTAGTTTAAGTTCCACAAATTCGATAGTTATTAAAAGACGATTATATATACTCGTATACGCAGATATTTATTGCCAAACAACATTTCCGGAGGAAAATTCTGTAACTTTTGAAACTTCGGTAATACTAGGGACTGATTTTAAAATTGCAAATGCAAGTTTACTATTAACCGATTATTATGAAATTTTGCACATACATATATTTCTAAGATTATAATTAGGCGTATAAAATATTATTAAAAAGGTAAGTAAGGCCACGGATAAAACTTAGTTTAGAAGACGTTTAAACACTTGAATAAAAATCTACATATGTGATATACAAAAACTAAAAACTTCAGACTTTCCATAAATTTTAATAGATTGGCAATTGACAAAAATATATATTTACAACTTTAACAAAAAGTAAAAACTTGTTTTGGTTTAGAACAAAGTTTGATGTTTGGCCGAGCAGCTAGCATAGCTAGCTAAATAGCTTTTTAAGCAGTAAAGTTGCGGCTTACAATTAATAGATATATAAACGTACATAAAAAAAACTTCCTATTCAAATCATCCAAAACAATAATCATTCAGTAGCTAGGTATTCCATTTCTTAAGCAAATGTCTACGATACATACATACATACACTTCATACATTTGTATAAACACGGCGCACCTTGCGTGACGTGAGCCTGTGCGCCATTAAGAGCTAGAGACGTATTGACTAGAACTGATGTTTCATTGCTGGCGATACAACGTTTTATAGCTTGAACGCTATTAGAGAAAGTAAATTGCTTGATTCTGCTTTAAAATTGTCTTTTTATTGCTTAATGCATTTTTAATATCTGTTACTAATATTGTCTATCTATTATGGTATGTTATCTTTTATATTATATATAGTACGAGTATATAGTCGGGTAGGTAGAGAAAATTTAATGTTAAGATTTTCCGTTCTCCGTGGCGGTACTAAACACCGGACCGAACACCACGATCAATGCGAGAATATGAATGAAAATAAAGATATGATTAAGAAAAATATGTAGGTTAGTAGCAAAGAAAGTTTTTTATTATACTATGTAAAACCTGCAATACAAACAGACCAAACCTAACCTATAAATGTAGGAAGGAAATTCTCCAACTCAAACCTCCTCATAAGCTATAAAGCAACTTTAACGTTTACGACTATGTACCGTGTATGTGTACATATGCTAGTAGGTACACAGCGTCTGCAAATACGACACTCCTAAAGGTACGATATAGTCTATAGAGGATTCGCTTAGGTTTATGAGAGTTAGACCTATAAATATACATACATCTATATATTATATACATACCAATATATTTATTGATATATATGTAATATTGATGGTCATACAGTAATTTGTACTGTGGTGCATCTCCATCGATTCACTAGTTGGTGGAAACCCACTTCCGCACTTAAAAAGCAAGAAAAATACCTGAAACAGCGTTCAGCTCCGCCACTCAACGTGCAATATGCCTTTATTAAAAAAAATAGCTATACATAGCCTATATCCAGCCTTTACCAATACGACAACAGACTATGAACAACCTTACTCCTATACTACTAGTTGATAGAGGTGACCATCGTCTATTACACTACACAGTTAATTAATCAAATTGAAATATATTAATATGTAAAATATATCTGTAAAATATTTCGCATTTGCAATAAAATAATTAATAAAATAATCAATATGAGTAATTGATTTCGTAAATATCGAATATTTTAGGTTTTCGAGCTTAGCACATTTTTTTAATAGAAAGCACCTAGTTGACCTTCTAAATAATTATAATCAAATAAAACTAAAAAATATACGATTATATGTAGTTATAAAAGTGGTTTGGGCAAGTTAAAAAAAAAGAGTGACGATAATATGGCAAAAAAGATTTATGCAGCAAGAGTCAGAGGTAAGAGACTTTCGAAGACACAGTATCGTTGATACTAAAGGAAGGTCACGTTAATAGCCCCCTGGAGGGCATGTATGTAATGAAGAGTTTAATGACAACGGACAAGGCGAAAGAGGCATGCAGAGGCCGTTGGGTTTGGCGGTCCATTTTCCAGCTAAGAATAATTGTGTACAATATTTTCCGTAAATTAGTCTTTCAAAGTATTTAAAAGGTAAAAGTAAAAGACCATACAAAACTTGAATTAAAAAACTTTTACATGATTTCATATACCTAAGAACGTCCTTAACCCTTCGAGTAAAAGATTAAGGCGGTTGGTTATGCAACAGCAAACCGCCCTTTTGAGGCTTCACTGGAAACTAAAAATCAATCAATTTTGATTTAGATAGGTTTCCTTCCCCGTGTACTTTGTGTACATGCAAAGTGATACAGCCGTCGAAAAATATTATTTTCTGTAGTAAATTTTTAATTTCATTTTTAGTTACGCTTATACAATTGAGGTCTTCGTGTGGAAAAGCGTATGGCTTAAACAGCAAACACAAAACAAAAAAAAAACTAAAAATCCAGTGAAGCATTAATACTCGTAGATTCATTGAAAGTCTCCAACACTATATAGATGTATGTAGTGTTGGCACGAGACAACGACAGATGGTGACAGCGTGTTAGAAGATTGGTATTTCCCGTAAAATTTTATTTACATACTGGTCTTCGCCCGCAGTTTTGTCTACGTGAACTTAAAATTTATTAAGATATATGCCGTTTTTCCCCGTTTCCGCTGGAAATTCGTTAATTCCTTTTTTAGTTCTCCCTTGTTTAAAATTTCATTTTTACCCGTTACTGTAGGTATTTCGATGAAATCTCTTTTAGTGGTCCTCTATGCTCCCTAACCTACCTAAATTCCTGGTTTAGTAGTTTCGCCTGTTCGTTGTCCGTCAGTCACTCAATAACGGAAGTGTTTTATATAATATATTTTTACTAAATATATTTCGCAAAATTCTTAATATACTTCAATGAGTAATATAGTTAAGATGAATTCCACAAAATTTTGTATTCCGGAAACACAATTCTAGGTCACATGTAGGTAATTATTCAACGAGACATTTGAAAAGTTAAAAATAACGAAATATGCTTGAGATTTTATATAAATTTTATATACATTCGATAGATAAAACATCCTTGTACCCTAACCTTGCCTTAAGCACGAGAAAAAAATCGATTGCATTGTATTTCTTTTTTTAGTTTCAGGGTTTATCTTTTTCGTGGTAGCCAGAGAGAATGGAAAAGTTGCCTTACTTAAATTTCAACTTACAACTAACCAAACTAGAGGTCAACTGTAAGCGCAGATTGTGGGTTCGATTTCACATTGGTATAATGAACTAGGACAACTAAACAGTGAACAGATTTTAAAAAAAACCTACTCACAAAGAAAATTTATCCTTGGTGACCTTTTGTTATATTAGATTCTTGACAATAAGGTGGAATAAAAGTAAGATTTCGACATTCGACCGAGTTCGCCGTCGGAAATAGGCCGGCAGTGGGTCATGGGCGGGCGGGCGGCAAATATCTATGAATCATATAACGCGCGATGAAAACTGGAATCACTTTTATTTATGTCTTCCTTACTGCCACATTAAAGTTTATATGATAGGTCGATACATTTGATCACTTTTTAATATAAATATGCAACGTAAGAACCTAATTTACAAATATTATCCTTTTTTGGACGCTGAGTAGGCGGGGGGAACCTAGTGTTAACACACTCCATTCTTTCGGTCAATTTTTGAAACATTACCTATTGAATGGCAGAGTTCACCTTGTAAACGTGAGCTGTCAATTTCTTGTTTTATATATATTTCAATTTTTAAAAATTAAATTTCTTATGACAATCTAACTCACAATCAACGCAAGCTATTATTATAACTTTTCTTACAACACAATTACAAATTAAAATGATGATAGCATCTTAGAAAAACGTACAACCATTCCGTCTGACAAAAAAACCCATCCTGGTTTCAGGAAATCAAAAATTCTGCTAAATTGTGGGTGTTGAGTATACAAATTTCAAATAATAGATACGAATTAGCTGTCAATCAAAACCAAGGGCATCAGGCAGACAGCTTTCAGCGAAATCCGCGCGTTTCAGAAACACTCGACCGGCGATAGCTTATCTAATAAATATATACACTTAAGCGCTGGACGCTAATTGATTTAGTTGCTATGACACTTATCGTTATAGAAAAATATTTGATAATTTACTCAAAAAATCCTCTAAAAAACTGAGGAGGCAGTAGATATATTTAAAACAATAAAAACTAAAATAATTAATCTATAGCAGATTGAACTTACGACTATCACATTGGTATATTATATATAAGTAATCAAATACATACGCCGCCGTGTTTGACATATTATAATAGTATTTTACTTAGAGAAGAAATATAAGAGAACACTACGGAAGGTCCTCTCAAAATTACTACGAGTACGAGAAAAGAACGGGATTTTCTATTTTACTTCATATGTTCAAAGGAAGCCTGCGGGTGACTACTAGTTTGTCATATAATAGTTCAGCATAGTTCATTAGACTGAAGTATTTTGTTTCATTTGCAAAGTTTTAATGACTAAGACCTGAGTGGAACTAGAGACATCCGTAAGGTACAATTATATCAAGTTTAATAAATACTCAACCTTTTATGGCGCAAAGACTGAAAATGAATTTAAATTAATTAATATCTAAACTTATGTTAGTTAGAAGAATGGATAGAGACAAGACACTTTGTTTCCCTTTCCGACTATTAATAAACAGAGCCAGAGCCAAGAAATAATTTAAAACATTACGTTCATTGATAAAGCAGTTTTAAAATATCTTCAATATTATGAAAATCCAAAAATTTCTTTATTATTGTCATTAATAACATTAATTTTATATTCTAATTTACCAAAAAAGATATAATGATTTAAATTTTTCCGCTCTTTAAAAAAAAGTGAAAAATGGAAGACGAAATCGAGGACGGTACGGTACAAAGAACGTAGTGTATCAACAGTAGAAATTATGATGTGCACCGTATGTACGCATATGTACGAGAATAAGCGTGAAGCAGTATATTAAAAAACTTAAAACCTATCTCAATTAATTTAGTTATTACGAAGTCAGTAAAAAATATTAATAAATACTAAAAATATCCAATTAAATTGAACATACGTCCCACGCTGAAATAATCTATCAAAACCACACAACTCAACACCTAGGAAAGTCTAGTTTAATATCAAAAAAGTTTCCACGATTCGGCAATAAAGCAGCGTTCCAGTACATTTGTTTATACAGGGCCATATTCAATGCGTGTTTACTTCATGTTTTATAACGTGCGTTATTTTTATATGAGGTAATTTTGGTTTGCGAGTTTTCATTTTGATTGCTTTATATAAGCTTATATTTGAATTTATTATGTTATTTTTCTTTTTTGGTTTCGCGCTTTTAACTTAGTGTTACAAAACTCCGTTTCCCACTTTCCTTTGAGTGGTGGAGATGATTGCCGAGCGTTGTCAACCGAAGTGGAGAAATGAAAATACTTTAAATATACAAGACACATAACACAACCATATTTATTATTGTCAATTATCTAAACCAGAAAAATTCTCGACAAAAATCAGTTTTTTTTACTACGAGGGCACTCTAGTATTAAGTGAGTTGCGGAACTCAACGTCGCGTTTTGCTTCGTTACCAGAGCAAGAGAATGAAAATAGTGGGAAAAAAGAGACCCTCGAGTGGGAATCGAACCCAGAATCGTTGTTTTTAAAGTCACAAGCTGTGCCACGACGTTCTCAATGTTTATTAATTTAATTACAATTCTCGTCTCAACAGAATATTTAGCAAAATACCTTGGTAACATATTCTATGTTGAAATACCAAATTATACAAGTTCTTGTTATTAGAAAATTTACGCCTAAATAACTTTGCAAATATCAACCACGGGCTGAACAATGTTTATAGTGAAACATCTTAACTGTGATGAAGTATTTTGGCCCCCGCTTTGGTTGAAATTATGAACAATATTAAGGATTCAGGTAAATTAGTCTGTAAAATAACAATTAATTAAAGAAAAATAGAATTTAAGTTATTTTTTAATATAAACTGCAAAATGCGTCTCTAATTTAATCTATTACCATCATGATGTCTTTCAAAGTGCGGCGTTGAGTTAAACCACTCAACACGCAATGGCCGAAAACTGGAGATTGATACATCGCTCAAGTATAGTACATCCTATCCTCTGTCCTACTATTTATTATAACAGGAACTCGAATATCATCAATGGTAATATAGTGATTCTTACAAATTAAAAATCTACGTTATTTCGATCAATTTTGGGGTTTTTTTTATATATATTAAAAAACACCTAAGACATAAATTTGAAAAAGCTCCTAAATAAACCAACACGTAGCGACATAGTAATATATCTCCGTTACACCAACGTAACTTAAGTTCGCAATAAATATTGTAACGGCGGTGCGAGTGACACCCGACAGGTAGTTTTACGTAAGGTGGAAGACTCGAGTTGTTTCACATTTTTTTATAAGAGTACGAATAAGAAGAGATTTTCTATATATTGGGGTTGCCTAAAAGCTAAATTCGCTTTAAAACACTACGTAGAATGCTACTTTTTTGTCAAAATTACTTTCAGACATGATTTTTGATATGTTAAAAATATAAATTCTACATTTTGGGAAGTATGTTGTGATACGTAATATTCACATATAGAAGACCTTACGTGCACTTTTCCTATCTACACTAATAAACCTTTCACATTTCAAAATACACCCAAGCTGAATTTGAATTCACAATCATCGTCCAGTCAAACATACACTATCCAAGACAATATAGCTTTAAAACAATAAACACACAATTAAAAAAAAACAAACTGCAATGACGATATCGGTCGTCAGTGTTCGTGTAAACATACTGTGAGCTAAATTAAGAATGATGCCAACACGATATGTAATGGATTGATATAATTTGCAATATATTTTTGTTCTATAGCGCTGACGGTTCATTGTCGTAGAATGCGGAATAATCAATTTGTAGTGACAATATAAATTTAGTAGTTAGTACTAAATTTGCTAATAATTTACTAATTTTGATGGGCTATATGTGTATATGTAGCTACATAAAAATGTATAAGTATTAATATTATAATTATTTTTAATTTTCACATTTACTTATATGAAAGATCTATATATAATAATTCAATACCCCGTACAGGAATCAAACCCACAACCGTCACGTCAACAGTCACGGCGCCACGTGAATGAGCAATACAGATAACTGTAAAACATCGCTTCTCTAAAATTGAACACAATGTGATATAGAAAGCTCGCAACGTGCAAGCTTTGGCAAGGCTCCAAGCGCTTTACGGGAACCGCGTCAGAATGCAACGTATTTAAGTGCAATATCACTTTTATTTTTTACTCGACGATTAGGTCGTATATAATATATACTAATATAGATTTAAATACATTCTTGGTCTTCGCCACACAAAAATTTACGCCTTAAAAATTCACGGGAAAGTAGAGAACGGAGTGTCTATACACTAGGTTCACTCGGTCTACCCTGGCATAAGCGTGACGCTAAAATGTACCTATTGTAATTTAAACTACGCTGTATATAAAATTATATATTAATTTTGCATAGTACATAAAACTGTTAGAAAATATGTATTAATAGCGATTTCCTAAGAACTGTGTCTTTTTTATATATTAGACTATACAGAATTTATTTACCAATATCTTTGCCACAGACACGGTTGCATTTTTTTATTGGTAAGGAGCCATACTACAGATACAAATTCAATACTTTCTTTTATAAAAAAAATATGCAAATATGTATTTTCTCATCAATTACTACCTACACCTAGTCATAAATTATGACATACGTTTGATCTTATATCGGGCAACATTTGAAATTGATTAATTGAAGCTTCTCATAGCATTCTAATGCGAATACCTGAAATATTTACGATGCATTTGTTTTTTTTCTCTGTAATGTAATATTTTTGTAAAATTATGTAGGCGGGTGGATGTAATTTTTCATTTTCACTTTTGTATGACCTGATTATAAAAATATGAAGAGTAGAGAGGGCTAATGTAGACAGTAGGTTCGTAATACATATCCATTAAATATAAATGTTCAAAATCAATTCAAAATCCTTAATTACAACTAAATTTAAATATATAATAACAAAGACAAACCTACTACCTACGCATAACTAGCCCATAATTCCACACATTTATCACAATAATTATGGCATAACTGTTATCGCCAACACCACAGAATCCCCATGTAGAGTACGGTCGACGAGTTGTGGCCGCCTTGAATTAGGTTTTCTGAATTTTTGTGCATTGCTCATTACCATCCTGGAAGTGAATAATAAAAAGTAAGACAAATTCCTAAAATCAAATCCGTTAAGTCATCTTACAGCTTACATTAGAGCAGCCAAGACTCGTGGACCGTACTGTACTAGCGTAACTCTGCAGTACCCCCTCTCGTATCAAGGGGGTAGGGAGTTCAAACCCCACGGGATGCGGAAACCATGTCTGGGGTGTCAGTTAAAGCAACATTTAGTTCCACAGCGGACCGTAACATTGTTTTCTTTGTTAAACTTCGTAGACACGTTGCAATGGTGCATTGAAATCGAGTGGTTTGAAAAGCTCTTGATTGAAAGCTTTTGAACGTTAGATATTTTTGATGGGTTATCTGCATTTAATAAAGAAAAGAGAATATAGTGTTCTGTTTTTTTCACAAACATGGATTGAACAATACTTAGCTATCAAATTTATAACATTACATAATTAAAGAAAAAAATATTCAACATTAAATTTTAACCAAAAAACATGCAACTTCATAAGGGGTTAAGAATTATAAAGAATTTGAACGTAGAAATTCGTCCTTCTTGTGATTAACAAATTTAATTAAATAAGAAAAAAATAATTAAATAAAAAAAAAATTAAATAAAAAGAAAAACCTAAAAATCAAGGTATTAAATTTCAATATTACCTACTATCCGAATATGTATTTACAAAAACAGATATATCCTTCCATTTATGTAGTAATAATCGAATCTAAACTGCATAATTCATCTACAACACCACTGCACCATATAGCACATATATATCTATGTAATATACCTATCTTATTTCATATTGTTGTCTTTCTTTACGTGTAAATATCTACATGTTTATGTTTTCAATGCTCAGAAGCTCACGATCGTCCATTGTTTGAGGGAGATTGTTCATGCACATTGTTGGTGGAAGGTGTCAGACCGTCAGTGGTAATGTGTGTATGAGCAAATTATATTAATTTATATCTTTTTAAAAATTAATTAATTTCCAATTAAAACAGTTAGTGAAAAATCACTCCACTCTATAATTTTTATTTGACCGCTTATTTATATGAATATTTACACTTTGACACATACATCTTATACTATCTCTGGTATTAATTATATAAGCCGTGGAGGCACCGTCTGACGGTTAATAGTTCAATTCCCAAGAGCAACCTACTCTACCTTCCCAGCTATATGAGTGCAGTTTCATATATCACTGTTATTATAAGACGAGCCAAATATTTTCAGAATCAATGACACGATTCTTATTACGAAAACAAAAACTAACTTATATGAGATTAAGAACTTAATACACTTATTACTTTTAAACTATTTATTCTATAAGACAAATAAAACACTGATAAAACCATTTAAAGAAAATAATAATTTAATCACAATTCACTTTAATGCTAAACTAAAGATCAAAATCTTCTAAATACGAGTATATCATGTATTAATTATAAAAACCATACCTGTTCACACTGAACAAATAATCAACCAAAAATATAAAAAAAAGAAACAATTACAAATATTTACTTAAAACACGAAGAAACAACAACAGAAAATAAAAAAGTCACTAAAATTTCAGAGATATATCGGTAAAATATTTCAGCCTGTGAACGTCAACCAGGCTGTAGCGCGTCTGAAACTCAACTGAAATACGAAACACTGTCTCATTGAGAGCGGCCAATGCGACCAGACCTTTCAGTTTCATACGATAAGGCTATTTCTGGAGCTCATTTTA
>JAEBDU010009929.1:0-21256 GCA_016802625.1 Heliconius numata | reverse complement strand
AATATAATCTGTGGAAATAGGTTTCATTTTTTTCTTTGTTCTTTTCTATCTTTATTTTTTGCTTACATTAAGATTTCTTTTATCAGCTCTACGCTGTATTCCGCACACAGCAGGGTAAAAGGGAAATTATCGAGGCATTATATATTGAGCGGCGTAACTCAACGCCGGTCTTATTAATTATTTAAGTTTGAACACAATCATCTTGATATGCTAACCGCAAATTACATACAAGATATTCCACGACGACGAACATGGCGTTGTGAATACTAAATGTAATAGATTAATCGAAGTTGGTTGAACTCTACGTACTTGTGTTTCATTGGTGATGATTTTATCGCTGTGACGCGGTTGTCTAACTGAACGAGATAGTTGTGGGTTTGATTTGATTTTGAGGCTATTTTAATGTTTTTAATATTTTTGTCATGTGGTCCAGTTAAACACAGTACAATCAATTGTTTACTCGAGAAGAAAAGTTTTAAAATCAATCAGTAAAATCAACTATCAACTACGACTATGGCCTCGACTTAGTGACTGTACTGTTACGTAGAATTTTGACATTTATCACTAAATGAGTCTTAAGTGGAAAAAAAATGAAGACCTGGTCGGTGATACACCAAGAACAGAAAAGTGACGTAACCAGGAAAACTAGTGTTCAGACACTCTGTCCCAATTTCCGCCATTTTGACGCATTGCGTCTTGAGTGAAAAGTGACAACTCAACGCCGCTATTTGCCTCGTTATCAGAGTGTGGTGATGGTAATACTGCCAACCTTCACCAGTTGGAGAGGATCACCACACACCACTCCACCACATTAAGAAGAAGAAGAAGATGGTAATATTAAATATTTTATTCCCCCGTATGGGAATCGATCCCACACACACGACTGGTACGATTCATTTGATATTTACATCCAATATTGCCTCAAGGTCGAACGCCGCCATTGGGTTATCCCAGCTAGTTTTATCAGTATTACTCATTGCTTTGGAATTAAAATTGTAAAATTATGTATTATCAAGTTTGTACTGTGTTTATTTTTATCGTGGAATTCCTGTGTTTTAGTAATAAAACCTATTTTAACCGTTTTTAAATATAATTTTAAGCCAGTTGTGGCGCAGCAATGTGTAACTGTAAACGCTACTGGTTGTGGGTTCATTTCGCACTCGAGTAAATGGAATATTTATTTTATTTCTTCGCTCTGGTATCGAAGAAAAGCGCGGCGTTGAGTTGCGCCACTCAACACGCAATGTCTCCAGATTTCGGCGCAAAGTGAGGAACGAAGTGTCTTAGGACTAGATTCCCACTGTCTATCCTGCTGTGTGCGGGATACAGCGTGAAGCGAATTTAATTTTTAAATATAATTTTGTATCCGTGGCGAATGTTCCAATTTATAATCTAACTAGACCACCGACTATTTTTTTAACGTGTTCTACATTTGTATGAACATTCCCCAGAGTATTTTTAAATTTAAAAATGCACTCACTATGTTGCGTGTATGACATCCGACAGGAAAGTCTCATATATATATTTGTTTATATTTTACAAATGTTCGTATTTGTATACTGATTATGTATAGTTATTTATAGTTAGTTACTTATATAGTTATTTATAATCTAATAATTATGTATTATTATTAAATTTAAATGCAATTTGTACCAGCTACTTCTGTATAAACAAAAACTTTATATTTTATATCTTAACTTAAAATATTATTTATTTAGGCAAATAGTTTTTCAGTTTAATTCGTTGCATGAGCATAAACTGCTCCATATTTTTTTATCATCTTAAATATCTTTAAATACCTACTATAAGTCTATAAAATTTTTCACGCTTTATCCCGCACGTAGCAGGATACATAGAATAAACAAACCTAGTGATAAGATACTCCGTACCCATTAAAAGACTTCCGTTCTACACTTTTCGCCGAATTCTGGAGGAAATGAATCCACAACCTGTCACCCTTACAGCCTCACGCTAATACCCTTGCGGGCAGACTGGCTTCGATGTTTTTATATACCCGTAAAATCGTAAAGAGTTCTTTAAAGCATTTTTTAATCTCAGCCGTGATTCACGTTCGCCGTAGGCTGTGTTTACGGTACGTTCAGTGATCACGTGTGAAGCTGGTTACATCACCGCGTAGGAATGTTACGCCAATTAACCGAGAAAGCGGGGCTTGGTGGTTGCCTCTGTATATATAGATGGTTGTATTTTATGGTTAATGGATTCTGGGGTGTTGGGAGGTCTCTCGTAAGGCAGGAACGTGTGACTATAAATGTGGGTTGTGGGTTCGATTCCGTTGATTTGAGGAAATGAAATGTTTAACATTTTTGTTTTTTCTTCGCTCTTGTATGGGACCAAAGCGTGGCGTTGTGGTCCGCCACTCAATACGCAATGCCTGCAGAATTCGGCGATAAGTGGGTAGCGGAGTGTTTTAACTCTAGTCTCCATCTGCCTAACTCTGCTATAGTTGTATACTGACAAAATTAATTATTTAAGCATTATCAGATTAGCGTATTTTTTTGTAAATTTTGATTTTGTAAGCCCGACATGCACTTGACCGTTTTTTAGTTTCCATAATTATTTGTATTCATACAAAACCAATTTCATTTTGTTTGATTAAAGTAGTCTATACAATTAATTAATATATTTAAATACCTACTAAGGTATTTAAATATATTTAAGATGATAAAAAAATATGGAGCAGTTTATGCTGATGCAACGAATTAAACTAAAAAACTATTTGAATAAATAATATTTTGAGTTCAGATATAAAATATAAAGTTTTTGTTTATGCAGAAGTCGCTGGTACAAATTGCATTTAAATTAAAGCTTTATTTGTAAAATAAAATATTTAGTGACTAATCTTTCTCAGCTACTTTGTACTCTGCAGTGGTGGAGATGCATGAGGTAAAGGCGTGTCACGTCACGTGGTATAAGTTACGTTGACACTCGGTTAATTCGTCATTGCACTATAAATAAATAATTAATTATTTATTATGTTAATAAATATAATATAACAACCAATTAAGTAATCTGTCTTGACACGTGGCAAAAGCGTGCGACTGTAAACACGACGGTCGTGGCTTCGATTCCCATTCGGGGGAATCAAATATTTATTTAATATTTTCAGTCAACGATGCGGTACAGAGCACGGCGTTGAGTTCTGCCACTCGTTACGCAATGCCACGAGAATACGGTAGAAAGTGTTGAACGAAAGTATCTTAATGAGAAAGGAGTGTCTTAATACAGGTTTCCTTTTCCTTCCTGCCTCAGGTGCTTCTTGCGGGATACAGCTTCAAGCTATTTTTTTTTTTAAAAATACTTAATAAATTTTATTACTGAAATATATCGAGGGGTTCGAACACATTCTTAACTTTATAGTTTCAAAATATGCAACATAGATCAACATTCCCACTCGACGGAATCTTTTCAGTATTTTCTCGCGTCATTTCAGACAGTATGCGGCTTTAGGTTAGGTAGGTATTTTGGAATGGAAATTTTTATAATGCAAAATTAAATAGTGGATTCTACATATTATAGAGATCAAGATATAGATAATCTATATATATAAAAGGACTTGTTATTAATAAATGTTATGAAAAAAACTTGAATTTTATCGAAAGTGAATACAGAATTCGGCCCTCATATAAATCTCCGAGATCTCCTGTCCAGAAGTTGAGAACAGCTTATTACTCATTTAACTTGGCTCTAATTTCACAATTATTTTTTTTGATAGGATATGATAGCGTATGCTAAGTTATCTTTAATGATAATTAATGATATAATTTTTGATGGGAATTATCTTCTGTATATGTTTGTATTTATCTTTGTTGTTATATGATTAGATATATAAAATCTAATATTAGAAACTGCGTTCTATATCGAAGATAAAGGATAATGAAAATCCTAGTTATTACGCAATTGTAAATTGTATTGTTAAGTATTGTTAACTACCTCAACGGTAGTAGATTCTGTTCTGGAGTGGCTTTCTCGTTACGTAAATATCTGCGTTTTAGATGTAAAATAAAATAACTATAGCGTCATTTCACACTACTTTCTCTCAACTTTGATCGTTCTGTAAGTGTCTGTTCTCATTCTAAAATGTAGTGAGTGTTGTTTAGTAAAACACTACTTGTTGTGTTACACACACAGTTTGTGTTTTTTTATATAAAATTCATACCTTTAAGTTATGCAAGAAAGTTATCTATATATTGCAACTCGCCTTGTTTTATTAATAGGTACTTGTAGATGTCTTCTTTTCTTTGTTGGTCTCATCGTATCTTTCCTTCAGCTTCCTTTATCCTTTGTGCCTTTATCTCGGCAGTGACCGTGCACGTTGATGATGGTATGAGTAAACAGCTAAATTTAGAAACAAGAAATTGCCACCTGCAATTTATGTACAAAATACGAACTGCTGCTTTTGAATATCAAAGAAATGTTTTTTTTTCTGCTTCACGCTGTGTCGTCACTAGTGAACCTGGTGTTAAGACACTCCATTCCCATTAAGACACTTCCATTTTACACCTTTCGTTGAGTGGCGGAATTCAACGCCGTAAATGAAAATATTTTATATTTAACCTCCTCCTATGGGAATCGAACCCACAACCTGTCGCGTTTATAGTCGCACCCTTTTGCCACTGTGGCACAACTGGCCTCAATCATTTCATATTATCATATTAAATTTAATAAATAAATTAATCTTATGCATTCATTGACCTTAAACTTACATAAATTTTTTTGCAATGACCTATTAAAGAAATATAAAAGAATTCCGCTTTTCTAATCTCGTATAACTAAATAATACAGCAAGGACGAAAGCTTGCATTTCCTTGTCGCCCATACATGGAATGCAACCTTTAACAATTCTGTATCGAGAATGTTATATTAGAAGGTTATTACTAAGCTTAAAATATAGATAGATATTTAGATAGTAGGTAGGTATGTTTTTTTTATAGATAAATGTTAAATTTTTATTAGTTTATAAATTGTTGATTTTTTTTGTTTAATAGTATTAAACTGCGTTCTTTTTTGGTATATGGATATTTTTTATGTACACGCCTTATATTTAATTGAGTTTGATATAGTTGTTCCATAATAAAACGTTTTTTTCCCAAAACCACAAAGTACTACCACTACCACACTACTACCACATATTGATAATATTGTTTTGATAAATCATATCGGTAACATTTTTTTTATGATGTCGCGAAAACTTTCCTATACAAATAAATATTTTAAAATTTGTTCTTACGATCTCATCTCATCACGAATCTGGTACAAGGCCAAAGACATTGTATATTACAGAATAATATATGTAAAAATAACATCCGCATATAATAAGATAATAATTAATAACATTTAGGCCGTCGTCGGGCACAGTGAGACTAGCGCCTGACTACAAGCTCGATGGTTACATATTAGATTCCTATTCGAAGGAATTTACTTTTGCATTGCCTAGGTAGAGTGGCGTTGAATTCCGCCAAATTTCGCGGAAGATGGATGGAACGAAATGTCTTAATCCTTTGCCTTTTCTGTTATGCGGGAAAAAGAGTGAAGCTGCTTTTTTGTATAATAACTTTTGTTTGTATGAACATGGAAAAAAAAGTTGTTTTATTTTGATAATCTTTAAATAAACGCGTGCAGCGTGACCTACACATTATAAAGATAGTACTCGCCCGTCGCCGGCGCCAAAAGTTGGCACACTCATTTTTACTTGTCGGAATGACATGTGAAGTAATAAGTTGTTTGTTTTACTAAGAATATATAGTAATAAATAGTTATTTTTTTGTTTATTGTGTGTTCGATGTGTTTCTTGTGTCATTTTTATTTCTGTATCCCGCAAATCGCAGGATGAGCAGAGAGACTATAGTGTTAAGACACTTCGTTTCCCACTTTTGCTGAATTTTGACGAAAATCCAGGTTTCGCGCACCTTGGAAGCAGCTGGGTCCAGTAACTCCTAGGCTGACTGATCCCATCGCAACAATGAACTAAAATGTTGAAAACAGTTGCAAAAAGCAATAATATTTGGAATATCCCATTTTATATCAAGACCAGAAGATGCTCACTTCTGACCTTCCTTATCGGAATTAACCCGTAATCATCTTATTTACAAATCGGTTATTATACATATTTAATGTATGTATGGCATATGTTCGAACGTGTTTATTAAACACCAACCTTGTGTCGACCTTATCCGTTTGTTGATAAGTAGCTTAATTATTATCAAAACATCTATTATAATAAAGCCTTGTTTTTGTTTTGACAATTTTTTTGTTGGTTAATTGGTTTTTGTTTTTATTATTTTTTTCATTTAGAAATTATTTATATATTAATCAAAATAGTTGGGTAACGTTCAATATTATCAAAAGCCTGTCTTTACACTAGGTTCCCTTTGCCTATCCTGACGAATGGGGAAATAATTACTTATAATTGTTAAATTAAAATAACATCAACTAGTCGACTTATATAACAAAATTGTAACTTCTCATTTCTTACTTTAACCAACAAAACTTGTCTTTGTTAAAAGCTTAACGATCGTTGCCAAGGAGGTGGTAAGTATGAAAGTTTTGAAGAAATTTTACTTGAAAACTTTGTAATTAAAGCGACATAATTTGAAAGTTGTACATAGTTTATGCTTTTTAGCTTTAAGCTCGCATATTTATACTGAGTTTATATTAATTTGTTGATTGCACAAACTTTGTGGACTGTATCTAATGGTCACTAGTTCAAATCCGGCTCGAAGGACCACATGTTAGGATTTTAATATTTTCGATACATTTACAATGAAAAACTTTTATTAACATTTAAAGTGTCGCGAGGAAACACTGGTAGGGTGGAATATAAAATAAAATAA
The DNA here is from genome assembly GCA_016802625.1 of Heliconius numata. NCBI lineage: Eukaryota > Metazoa > Arthropoda > Insecta > Lepidoptera > Nymphalidae > Heliconius > Heliconius numata. The sequence continues at coordinate 14,405 of JAEBDU010009929.1, read as the reverse complement.
GGAATTTTTCTCATATAAATTGTACAAGCACTTTATGTTAGCATTTTGTTTCTATTTAAACTAACGCTTGGACTACGCTAATACAACACGCTTGTGTTTATTGAGGAAGGTTTAAACTTATAAGACTTCTTCTTAAATCGCTGTATCTATTAGTCTGACTGTAAACACAACGATTGTGGGTTTCGATTCCCACTCACGATAATGATTATGTTTAAGTTATTTCCTCGTTCTGACAGACAAAGCGCGACGTTGAGTTCCGCCCAAGCGAAGAAAATGAGATATTTCGTATTTTCGTTTCCTGGTTTTGGTCACGCAGGAAAGTTGAATTATCATGTAGTCCCTGTAGAATTCGGCGGAAAGTGGAGAACGGAATTATCTTAATGGGAACTAGTTTCTCAGGTTCCCTTTGCCTACCCTGCCATGCGCGGGATACAGCGTGAAGTTAAAAAAATAATATATAATAAGTTACTTATTCTTAAAATAACATTCTTAAAACTTAATAAAATAAATATAGACAATAACATTACTATTTACTTATTTATAATTATGTTTGTTTACGAAACGTGTATAAATAATATATCTCTCTTTTTCTAACAACTTCAATCAGAAAGAGAAAGCAGCTCCTCTTCATATCTTACCAGTTTCTATGTAGACATTATTATAATTTGTAGTATGAACGTTCGGGACGTTTTGATAACTTTAAGTTTAATAACAGTACGAGTTTCTATTTGTGTCGTCTTGTACGTGTCTTGTTCGTTCAGTGACAATTGATTTGAGAATTCTAGCCCTGCTCGATGTGTTTTGCGGATGGAGTGTAATTTCTCTTTGTTTTATTTTATATTTTAGTGTTATATTTCTCTCTTTTATTATTCAGAGAAAACGGACCTTAGAGGCCGTCGTTTTGGCCCGGTGGTGCACGGTGTGACTGTAAACACAATGGTTGTGCGTTCGATTTATACTCGTGGAAATGAAATGTTTAATATTTTCATTTTCATTTTATTTTATTTATATTCGTGCATAGCACAGTAGGAGGGAACCTACTCTTTAACATTAAGACACTTCCGTCCTCGACGAGACTCGACGCTACGCTTTGCCTAATGGGGAACGGAGTATCTTAACACTAGGTTCCCTCTGCCTACCCTGCTCTGTGCGGGATACAGCGTGAAGCCTTATCACCAGGGCGAGAAAATAAAAATAATGAATATTTCATTCGCAGAGTGAAACCCACGCTCCACAAGAGCCTTAAAGCCTAAGCCTAAAATTAAAGTAAATAATTGAACGGTTTTTTCCTTTGTTTAATAAAAAATGTTTACATTAGGTCACATTTGTCACGACACGGCCCTTGTGCTATATGAACTGCATGTTTATATATTGATAGCTTAATATTGAATATCAATAAATAAATAACATTCCTCTTTTGAGACGAGGTTTTCTTAAATTAGTCTATTGTAAACTTAGATAGAATATAATTAGTTTTTTGTTTATATAATAAATGAAATAATTGATTGTAGCAATAAAATATCTGAGAGTTTGAAATCACAATAATAATTATATGATGTTATACAAATCTAATATAACGATTATTAAATATTTACCTCATTGGTAGACAAAGATGGGTTTCAAGACTAGACTAAACAAAACCTAATTAATAAATAAACGTAATACATAAAAAATTATATTTTGTTTGAATTTGATTAGATATGAGGTAATATGTGTTGATACAACTTTTATTGATATTTATAGGTAAATCAATAAATTAACAATTAAAACCACTGATTATGAATTAAATTTCATATCCTCACTCTGTCTTGTTACACCGCAGTCAATTCCGCTCCTCAAAACGGAGAGAAAGGAGAGTGGAGTAAAACTTATATTAACACTAGGATCCATTTGCCTACCCTGCTATATGTAGAATACAGTATAAATAAAAAAAATAAAAAAATATATTAATAATTTTCTTTAATTGTCACCAGGTGGCGTCATCAAGCGAGATGAGCGAACGCGAGCGGTACCGCTCGCCGCCCCAGCCGGAACCGCCGCCGCACCGGGTGCGCGCAGCCGACCTGTACCCGCGCACGCGCACGCACTACGACGAGCCCGGTCTGGACGCGGGCTTCACGCCGATATGTGCCGAGTTTGTGCAGGTCAGTGCGGCGTTGGGTTACGCCACTCAGTACGAACCTACTATGTTTGAGGATTGTCATACATATGGGACACACTAATTATGCCGCATTAGTATCTTCTTATTGCGCAATTGTAATTACTAATTATTTCATTATAATGCTGTAGGTAGTGACAATAAAACACAGGAAGTGCTAAATTAAAGTTATTCGATAACGTAGTTTAAGCAAAAAGTTATAATTAATGCTAATATTATATACGAGTACATTATATTAGTTATTATTATTTGGTAATATACCTTGTTGGTTGCATTTGATACTTTTCTTCTGTAAATTAATCTTTATTTGGGGTTTCGCTTCCGTGGTCAAATGTATGTATGACACATGAGTCATGTGTCATACATTTGTTATTTATTTCCATATGTTGTGACATGACACATCGTGAGTGTCCGCGGTAACTGACAAGTACACTGGAACTATTAACGTGTATCCTTATTGACTTTTTAACCACCGACCCAAAAAGAAGGGTTTTATGTGTCTATCTGTCTGTGGTACCGTAGCTCCTGAATTAATGAACTGATTTGAGTGCGTTTTTTTGTAATCGAAAGCCATGTTCATTATGATGGTTCTTAGCTAAGTTTTTTGAAAATCAGATTAGTAGTTTAAGAGCTACAAGCATAATGCTAAGATGCTAATGGGGCCCTTAATTTAATAAAAGCCATTAATTTTTATGAATGTTGCTAGTTAGATAAATATCTAACATAATATAAATAATTTGTCAATTTAAATCAGTAGTTTCTGAGATTAACGCGTTTCACCAAACAAACTCTAATATTCGTTAATATAGAATATGTTTTTTATTTCGTTTTTTGCAATAAAGACGAGACTTTATTAATCCCATTAACAAACATGAACACATACAATAGTTTGATCTAATTCAATCTTCATTCATTAGAAGAACGCCGTGACGTTTTCATTGTATGGCTTGTATGACACGCTGGGTATCTGATAGCAGCCTCGACCGCTCCTTTTGCGGTAGGTTAGGTTTGTTTGCGGATATTAGATGTACGGGCGGGTACCTAGAGTGCTGTCGGTGTACTTAGAGTGGGTTCGATTATTGTTTGTTTTAGATTTGTAATTAATATTAAAAAATCAACCAACGTGGCTTTGTTCGTATGTAATTCCATTGTTATACATTTGTTGTAGGGGAGAGCGGGGCCAAAAGTTCCGATTTTTTTTTAACCTCAAATATTGCTACGAATACTTGATTTCAGTATTTATACAATATAATCAAATTAAACTTACATATCTAGACTTGCAATTAAAACAGTAATTTGGGGTATTCTTTGTAAGACTTTTTTATTATGAATTTTTTTGTGACTGAAGTCGGAAAGTAACAACTTACCCCGATTTGGGGCAAGTTGTTAACAGACCGGGGTAAATTGTTACCATATTTTTTAAAGCTATTATTTGCACAATAAAAAACAATAAATAATCGAACAAAGCCTGTTTATTTAAGGAATAATCAACAGTATCATAATAATCACCAGGCGCAAAAGCAAATCTTTTTTAACCGACTTCTGTAAGAAAAGGAGATTATCAATTAGACTGTTTTTTTTATGTAAGTATGTTACTTCATAACTTTTGATTAGGTGAACCGATTTTGATGATTTTTTTTATTTGAAAGGTAGTGCTTCCCACGTGGTAACCAATTTTTTTAAATTCTATTTTTGACAATGGTATCTATGAGAAAATCACATAAGTATTAAATTTATATTGGTATGTGTGCGACAAAATGACGAATAACTCAATATCACGCTAACCGATTCCAATGATTTTTTTCTTATTTAAAAGGATACACTTCAAGGATAGTTTGATGAAAATTTGGTTAGGTTCCGATTATAAAATTTAGTCAAAATTGAGAAAATTTGTTTTTATTTTGGTAAATTTTAATTATACTGGAATAGTTACAAGGGAAAACTTTGTTAAAATTATTGTCAGAAGTAAGACTCCCCATCGTTGCATTTCTTTTCAACCAACCTCAAAAAAGATGTTTTCATTTTCAACCGACTTCAAAAAAGGGAGAGGTTCCCAATTCGCCCGAATATTTTTTTATGTATTTTCTTGTCAATATACCAAAATGTTAGTTTCCACAAAAATAATACCTAATTGAGTCAAGTTTTACATATCACTCGCTAACAACCACTACCACCACAACCAACACTCATTTAAAAAGTATCCTTTTAAGGTTACTTATCACTTAAAATCGTAAAAAGAATTAATTTTGAACAAAAAAAAATGAACCGAAAAACAACAAACTAAAAAGTAAAAGATAATTTTTAATAAAATAAAACTTATTTTGATTTTGTTAAACCAAAATAATAAACAAAGATTTTATAGCTTTATCTTTTCGCGCTCAATATGTATATGTAATCCTTTGGTAATAGTTTTTATCTTATTCTTGCAATCTTTCAAAACTACCTCCGCTGCTTTTTGCATCAACTCATATGACACATAACCTCGAGTTGATTTTCGAGCATAAGTCCGCATGTTACTAAATTACAATACTTTTTAGTATGAAAAATTACAATATTTACATCCCATTATGGGTACAAATGAATTAGCGAAAGTTTACCGAGGTCACAACATGCCCCAAAAAAAGGGAACATCTAGCCCCAAAAACACGTGTTGAAAAAAAATTTAATATAAATAAGATTAGGAAAAACACAAATAATTTACAAATAGTGTTCCGAAATAGTAGATAATATATGTAAAAGAAACACGAAAATACTCAAGGCTAATCGTTAAAATTTGTGAGACAGACCAAAAATATCAAATGCGAAAATATTTACAATCGTGCACCCACGACACCCGTGTGCTATTCCATTGGTTTCGGGTGCCACTGGATTGTTCAATATGCTGGCCATGGGTGCGCTATCACATTGCATTTCACTATATGTTTACTAAATATTCCTATCACTTTTCCCCGCGAAATTATTTCCATCGGAACAACTTACCTCGGTAACTTTTAGCCCCGCTCTCCCCTACTTATCGAGGAGTTAATAGATTCGAAGTAGTTTCGTTATTTCCATTAGATCACGCGGGCGAAGCCGCAGGTGGAGGCTAGTGTTTAATAATATTTTGAAGTAATTTTTTTAACCCGTACGTACGAGTACCGTTGTGTTATAATGAAATCTTAATATATCTTATTTATAGCGTTGTTTTTAAAATTTTTCATACTATAGAGATAATTGCCGTACAATAAAGATAATTGCATCGTTTCTATAAATAAAAAAACAATAATTAATATTATATTACGAGGCCAATCGTGGCGCATGGACACATACATGTGACTGTAAACGAAACGGGTTGTAGGTTCGATTCTTAGGCGAGGAAATTAAATATTTGATATTTTCATTTCTTCGCTCTGGTGTCCTAGGCAAAACGCGGCGTTGAGTTCTGACATTTAACACGCAATGCCTTTAGAAGTAGTGTCTCAACACCCGGCTTCCTCTACTAAAAGTAAATAAATATGAGCAATTTTAAATAATTACTTGTTTACTTATTATATAAGCGGCACTAGTAGTTATTAGAATGTAATGAATGTTGAATGTTGAACGACCTGCTAGTCTATCTGTTCGTATGTAAATGCAATCAAAATGCATTTGCAAGTTCATTGAAAATTTAATTCTATAGAATTGTGGGAGTGGTTTGGGTTTGATTCCCATCTGGGGTGTTTATATTAAAATTCTTTTCGTTACTACGTACTGAGATAAAAAGCTTAGTGTGGAGTTCCACGTCTCAATAGGCAATGTCTTGAAAATTGGGCGGAAACTAAGGCATGGAGTGTCTTAAACCTAGGCTCCCTATGTCTCCAGTGGTAGTAGGTAAGCGGGAAAACGCATGAAGCAGCTTTGCTGGTGATACAAATCTCTAATCTTCTCTTTCTACATATTTAAAAACACTAAAATACTACCAGATATAATCCAAATGTATGTATTTTGATTAGGATTCGACCCTACTTGCTTTTTCTCACCAGTGAAACTAACGACTAAGCTATATTATATAGGATATTAATAAAATGAAATCAATTAAGATAATAATTTCTCCTCTGCATATTAACTATCTTATAATAGTGTAATGTTGACGTGTAACTGGTTTTTAATGTATTTTGAATTATATGATATAGTGAAACTATTTGTTGTCATATTTTAATTTTAATAAATGGAGGACAGTCGTGGCGCAAGAGTACAAGTTCGATTCCCATTCGAGGAAATGTAATATTGAATATTAGTTTAGATTTTATTTTCTCTGGTGTCGAGCCAGTGTCTTAATAGGATGGAGTGCCATAACTCTTGGTTCTCGGGTTAAAAAATGCTTACGAACATACATACTATAATGTTATAAAAAACACTTAGTGACCTTTAATTTATGTTTTTAGTTTCATGCTGTATTCCGCACACAACAAGTTAGGCAGAGGAAACCTAGTGTTATTTAATTAACTTATCCTCATATTTGTCCACAGTGGGTCGGTCGCACGTCTGACGGCGGCACCATAGCGATGTCCAACTACCGCCTGCACCTGCAGCCGCGTCGTCGCAGCGGTCCCGGCTCCTCGGTGCCCCTCCGCGTGATCGATGCTCTGGAGATACGTGACCTGCTGTGCCTGGTGATACTCTGTAAACAGGGCAGGCAGCTGAAGTGAGTACTGTGTTGTGTAGCGTGATGTGCGTGAGAGAGAGAATGGAGTGTGTAGAAATCACATTTTTATACGATAATATGTAATGTAAGAGATGAAAAAAATAATTAAATTAAATTTGTTGTTAATATAATTTCTAAACTATAAAGTTCAGTCATTTCACTTTAGTAATATGTGGGGTTCATTTTGCATAGGTAAGTATGTATACCTATTATTACAAAAAAGAAGGGTTTGTTTTGTCGGAATACGCGGGCGAAGCCACAAATAAAAGGTAGTATTGTATATAGGGAACTTAAAGGAAACACATACAATAAACCCTTTTAATAGTTGCCACTGTTCGATAAGGACGGACACGTGGATAACAATGATCCTCACAACGAATCGGGGCTAATGCCTGATAACTGTTGAATATAGACGGCGTTTGTAATAAATTTTCCTTTAATATTGAGATAAGTAGGTACAGTGTTAGGTTTAGGTATTTAATTACAGCTAAAGTCTATTTAAATATTATATTTATTTTTTTATGATCTAAGCGCAATTTCTGCCTCTCTTAGCGCTCATATTTTTTTTCTTATTATAGAATGACCGAAATCATCACTCACCTCTCCCAAATCACTTGAACGTGTGTTTCTTCACTTTTACTATGACATTCTCATTAATAACTTCTGTGTATATCTCTTATTTTTTTAAATAGTATGCATAACATTTTGGTTATTGACGTAACTTGAAATTATTTTTTCTTTGAAATTAGTTTTGGTCAACAATTCCAAATTTCCCTCACAAGGATATTAATGTTTCAAATATTTTCGTTTCTACCGGTAAGCGAAAATTGCAGATTATGTATTTCTGTTGCTTCTATAACAACAAACTACTAAAAAGCGGGAAAAAATATATTTAAGATTGTTCCTATACTATAAATGCCATAACTTTTCTTCATTTTCAATGTGTTTTTCAGCACATTTCAATATAAATTAATAAATATAGGTTAATTGATAAGAAACTTGCATTATAATGTTGCCAGATAACTCTACATAATGATACCAGTAAAGAATGTAAATGATCGACTAAGATCATTATTCACGCTAATGGTACTTATTAAGGTATTAACTGTTATAGATAGAAAGTTGCGATAGTTGTTTTTATGGTTATAGTAGGCAAGTTTTCGATTTGTATCAATTATAAATATATCGATATTTAATATTATTTCATACATTTTAAATTTAATAATTGGGTTTAGAATTTTTAGCTCAAAGAGTGTTTGAACACTAGTTCTCTCTAACTGCTAAATGAGGAGATTGAGATGATAAGAAATGTAAAAAAGCTGCAACGTTAAAATATTTATATTCCAGCTGGTATTGTGAACTACTTTTTTGTAATGTAACTGTGCCTGACTTCGTTTTGTATGACAGTAGTCCAAGGTTCTTTTAATTTATTTAAATGTATATTTTACCACGAATTACTATGAGAATTACAATATAGTGAAACAAGTAAACAAATATTTCTTCGACTTATATTTAGTATTCGAATGCTAACAATGTTGTCTGTCCTGTACCCTAACGATTACGAAATTATTGACCAAACAAAAGTTAAAGCGATACCTATGCGTTGTTGCTTACATACTTTGTTTACTTTTCAATACACTCGTATAGTACTAGAGTTATAAGTATGTACATGGTATATATTGTAGATTTGAAATGTACTTTATACGCATACAGCAGGGGAACCTGGGAACCTAGGTTTAAAACACTCTGTTGCCCAGTTTCTACCGAAGTATGGGAGGCGTTGCGTTATGAGTGGTGGAATTCAACTCTTTTGCATCGTTACAAGAGAGTGAAAATGAAAATTATAAATATTTCCTTTTATCGTTTGGGAATCGAACCCACGAACTGTCGCGTTTATAGTTAGTAGCAGCGTAGCACGACATAAAGACGTAAAGTAAATATTTTATGTTTATGTAATATATTTGCATTGGTACATAAGTGTGTAAATAAAATGATATTTATAATCAAATACAGACAGAATTTTTCCTTATTTTTCTAAGATACTTTATCTTTTGCAAGAAAAGTAAATGTTGCTAACACACAATACATACATAAGTAGGTACCGATATGTAAATGTAAAACATGGATGTCTTAAACTTCATTATGTAACTTACTACTACAAATTCTGAAACTAAAATATTTACTTACTTCCTTCTCCTTATCTTCTGAATTCCAAATAAAAAATATATGATTAAATTCATATATGTACTTGAATTTAAAAAATCCAAGAATATCATCACTCCGTCGTGAATCATCACACTGAAACATACAAATAATATGTATTTGAGGGCATCACATGGGTAAATGATTATATTCCCATAAATTTTAACAGGTGAGGCCGTCGTAGCGACGGTTGGGGGTTCGATTTCCAATGGGAGAAATGGAACCTTTTTAAATGTTTTCATTTCCTTGCTCTAGCAGCGAGGAAAGTTCGATATTGAGTTCCGCCACTCAACATGCAATGCCTCAAAAATTCGACGGAAAATGGAGAAATATCTTAACGCTAAAACATCTAATTGTTTCCAGATGTTCATTCACAACGAGCGAACAATGCGTGGAATGGTGGCGCAGGCTCAACACGGCGCTGTCACCCATCCAGTCTCTCCAAGAGACCTTCGCGGCCGCGTACGCCGCCTGGGCCAAGGAACTACCTCCCACTTCCGTCCACAGAGCGTTGTTGAGGGCCTCGCAGGCGCCGCACCGGCATTGGTTTGGACCAGAGGTGGGTTATGGGAACGCTTGTTGTTTTTGGGGTTTGTATAATTTAAGAATCAGGTGGATTGGTGATCTGGTCGCGGTCATCGTGGACTGGAGTTTTCGTCGTGGAGAACCTTAGGTGGGGTGTATGTTCAGAAGGGGGTGTAAATTTAAATTCAACATACTCTTTATTTAACGTAAATCTAAAAGAAAATGTAATAGTGATGGTTAATAGTACAAAATTATCGCTTAATATATTAAGCATAACTTTGTCGGTAGTGTTGTCTTTGTTGTAGTGGTAGTCGGGAGTGTTCTTTATCTTTGGCTATTTAAGTACGACTGTGTCACAGCTGGCCTCTCTTCTAGACGAAATTTAAGCAGAGCTAAACGAAGCACAAGGAATGTTGAGATTTTACACAAATAAAATAATCAATAAAATAAATTAAATTTCATTTTTGAAATTATAATATATTTATTTCCATTCCAGTTGGAGCGACTCGGCTTCACAACGAAAGGTGTGTGGCGCGTGACGGCGGCCAACGCGGAATACAAGCTGTGCCCGTCTTACCCGCCACTACTCATAGTGCCCGCCAGTATATGCGACGAGGATCTGGAGTTTGTTGCTCGGTGAGGGTAGTTTTTTTTACTTAACGATGGTTCCAGGATATCAGGGTAGGTAAAGAGAAACCTAGTATCACGACAGCCCGTTCCACCGAATTTTTCGAGACATTGCGTGTTGAGTGGCGAAACACAACGCTGGGCTTTTGCTTTGGTGTCAGAGCGAAGAAATGAAAATGTTAAGAAATAATAATTCTTTCCCTCGAGTGGGGATCGAACCCACAACCGTCGCGTCACTGTCATATCCTTATGGCTCTGCGCCACGGCTGGCCTCTTGTTATTTCTATTTTATTTATTTCCAGGTTCCGAGCCATGCGCCGCATCCCGGCTGTGGTGTGGCGCCACAGCGGCACGGGCGCGGTGATAGCGCGCTCCTCGCAGCCCGAGGTGGGCTGGCTGGGGTGGCGCTCCAGCGAGGACGAGAGACTGTTGGCGGCGTTCGTCGCCGCCTGCAACCAGGATAGGGGTGCTGGGAGCAAGGTATGGAGTTGAGTTACGCAATTGATAAAATAGATAGGGATAGCATTGATCTATATAAATTATTAACATATTTTTTTTTTTTACAGCAATTAAAACTACTCATAGTAGACGCTCGCTCCTACACCTCAGCGGTCACCAACAGAGCGCGCGGCGGCGGTTGCGAGTGCGCGCAGTACTACCCGCACGCGGACATACAGTTCATGAGTCTACCCAACATACATCATGTTAGACGAAGCTTCCAGCAGATGAGGCTGTTAGCCGCTGAACCTGGGGAACAGGCTAAGTTAGTATTCTTTCTGTGTGGTAAATAAAGTGTAATAGTATAGTACTAACCATACGTGTTCGTATTTTTTTATCACTGTTATGTTGACTTGTTGAGGTACTAGTTGTGGGTTCTGTTTGGAAGAATATATTATTTTCAAGAAAACTACTCAAAGTACTACTACTACTCAAAGTAATATATTAATTATATTATTGAAGTTTTCTCTACCCTATTATATAGAGGTGAATCTTAAAAAAAAAGATAAATTACTAAAAAAAATATTTATTCCAGTTGGCACAGCAACCTCGAGCGCACGCTTTGGCCGCAGTGCGTGTGCGGTGCGGCGCGCGCGGCGGCAGTGGTGGCGCGCGCGGTTCTGGCGGGCCGCCCCGTGCTTGTGCACTGCTCCGACGGCTGGGACCGCACCCCCCAGCTCGTGGCCGCCGCGCAGGTCATGCTGGACCCGCACTACAGGACCCTGGAGGTTGGTGCTCTACTGCTCATTGTTTTGTGTTTTAGTGCTTAGTCCGCTCATGCTGCGGCTGCAATGCGTGTCGTCCGGAACTAATACGCTGTTACTATACTAACACCGCAGCTGAGCAGTCGCACAGGTCATCTTGGTCCAGTTCTATAGAATTCGATGTCGCGTTCTGGTCTTATTGACATAGCAAGGAAAAAAAATAATTAAAAAAGTCTATTTTTACAGGGTTTCCGCATCCTAATAGAACGTGAATGGCTCGACTTCGGCCACAAGTTCGCCGACCGTTGCGGTCACCAGTTCGGTGCTGAGGACCCCAACGAGAGGTCACCAATCTTCTTGCAGTGGTTGCATGTGATATACCAGATGATGCTGCAGTATCCATGCAGCTTTGAATTTAATGAGGCTTATTTGGTAAGTTTTTATGTGACTTTTTATGTCCATAATTTGGCGGATAATTGGGTAACAGAGTGCAACACTCCTCTGCTTGCTTGCTTGTATGCGAGTGACATAGCTTAAAGCTAAAAAAAGTAATTAAAATTATATATTTTTCCTTAATTTCACAGATAAAACTAGCAACACACGTCCACTCATGCATGTTTGGCACATTCCTATGCAACTCCGCCAAGGAGCGCATAGAGTGCAGAGCCAGCGACACTGCCCAAGTATGGCAGTTGCTACAGGCGCCCGCCTACCGTAATCACTTATACGCGCCCAGCGATTGTGATCACAGAGGGAGTGATCACGATCAGGTATGATTACTTACTTACTTATACTATTGTGATTATTTTAGATTTTTGGAGGTTAGGTGTGGCGTTGAGTTTCGCCACATTAGGTGGAAAAGTTCAGATCGGAATGTCTCATGTCTCATGGTAGCTGAGTGTCTTAAGGCTAGGTTCCTAGGTACTCTCTGCTTACTCTGCGGCGTATTATATTTTTTATTTTTATCAATTTAAAATATATGTTACGTAAGTGGTTTTGTGTTACATAAATTTCAATTAGATACTTATATATAGTAATTAATATTACTATCCTAATTTTATATTTTCTCAATTTTTTTTATCATTTAAGATTTATTTATATTAATAAATACATGCATTTTTACAGGTCCTATGGCCAGAAAGCAGTGTTCGTTCAATGCAAGTGTGGTGGGGGCTGCTGCGCGACCCCCCGCGCTCCGCCCCGCCGCCTGCTCCCGTGCCGCCACCGCCCGCGCCCCCCACACAACATAATGGTAATTAATCTAATTATAATTAGAAAATAACTTTGTGAAACGAAAGGAACGGAGTGTTGTAACACTAGGCGTTGTCTATCCTACTATATACGGAATGCAGAGCGAAGGCAAAATACAAATATATACAAAATATAATACAACAAATGGTTTTTAATTTAAAAAATATATGTAGTAAAACTAATAATTTACACAAAAACTCACAAATATAACTTTACAAATGAAATTCTAAAAGAAATGGGGCCTAACTAATGTCTTTTGAGACATCTGTAAATTTAAAAAAATCTCTAAAAAAATAAATCAATACAATTTTGAAATAAGAAATAAGGCATGAACTATCAAACCTTATGATTTAGTTACTACTAGTTGTCATTAAAAAAATCTAACTATTATTTTCTAATTGCAGGTTTAATGACGAAAACTAGATCCTGTGATAATTTACTTTGTGAAGCTGAAAAACGGACGACGCAACGACGCTGTAGCGACCCCAGCATCGCGCCTGACGTCATGTAAGAATACCTTTATATGTTTAATTTGTTTATTTTACTTACAGATATAATTTTTTATGTATCCAGATTTAAACACACGTCTCGTGATTTTTATCTTAACACGCTTTATATGCGTTTTTTTTCGGCTTCTGGCTGTATCCGTATATAGCAGGGTAGGCAGAGGAAACCTAGTATTAAGATACTCAGTTCCCATTAAGATTCCATTCTGTACTTTGAATTCTGGTGACATGATTAAATGAAAATAACTAAGTAACTCATAGTTATTTTATTTAATATTTCATGCTCTCTAAAGTTCTCTTGTTTTCTTGCAAAATTTTATCAATATTATTTTGCTACTATTAGTCATAATTCGAAGCGTTCAATTAGCATTCCCAAGGATTAGTCTGTCCAACCAAACAAACCTTTCAGGTTTGTAGTATAGTTTGTTTGTATTTGTTTGTAGTATAGAAGTGTAGATTATAAATACAATAATTTTATCATTAATTTACCAGGAAACTATCACTGGTAGTAAACGGCAACGCGAACATAGAACAGAATGGAGTGAATACTGAAGTACCAGCGCTCACTGACAGCTGTGTTGATCAATTACCTGCTGACAATGATGCAGATAGTGATCAGGTAGTTTTTGATATATATATCTCCGTAAAATAATTTTCACAATAAATAGTCTTGAAATTAGAAAATAGTAAATTTAAATTATAATACAAAATGTGTCATTGAGTTTTGTTTTTCAAATAGAAAACTAAAATTATCTAAGTTTCAACTTGGTTGCCTGGATGCCTGTCACAATGATCGATCATCTTTATGTATTTTTATGTAATCTATTAATTATTTTCTTTTTTACTATACAATAAACACTTTTTGATCATATGGTATATATAGTCTTTCGAAAATTATGAAATAAACTATATAATCTTTCTACAGGTGGACTGCCCACTCGCAGGCAGCGTGACCCTCAATCTACCGGAGGTCAATGAGGTCAACGAGGTCGACGGGGTCAACGATATAGATGGAGTTGGAGTCACTGGCCGAGACATCGCCAGTAACTCATCCTCACTGGAGAGGGAGTTAGTGTCGGTGTCCGGCGTCACCGGGGTTGCTGAGGTCACCGCGGGATCAGACGAACCCCCGGTGTTTGTGTGCGACACGTATACGGATGTCATTGGTATGGCTGAGGTTAGTGTTGAGTCAAACACATCAAGTGTTTGCCTCTTTCACTCGTATTGTTTTTTTGTTATTTTATGCCATTTTCTTTGAAAGTTTATTTTTA
>JAEBDU010009928.1:0-35993 GCA_016802625.1 Heliconius numata | reverse complement strand
AAATATAATTTTGAAATTGTACAGTGAAATATCAGTGACAGTCTATCCTTGTGTCAAAAACGTTGCTCTATTAAAAAATGTATCCACTATTTATAAAAGTAACATGTTTATGTGTTATATATATGTTTAACTGTGACCGCGGCGGTAGTGGATTCAATCCACACTCAGGGGAATAATTATATATATATTTTTTTTCATTACTGACTTTGAGTTGCGCGACAGGGAGAGATAGAGTGTTTTAACATTAGGTAGGAAAAAACGCCATGGTATTTTATAAAAAATAGAGCCTTTGTCTTTTTGATGCCTTTTACACTTTGAAAATAATTTTGTTGTTTTGCATTAACACTATTTGCAAAGCTATTGGAAAGCTCAGTTAAAACACGCTCGGCACGTCAGTGTTATTTTAGAGCATCAATGAGAACTATTTGATAGAGCTTGTGAAGTGTTTGTTTTTCTTTTTGTTTTTGTTACAGTAGATTCAATAGCTTTAGTTTGTAAAAAATAACATACTAGAATTTACTTTCATTTTATCATTTATTCTTATGGGAAAAGGTTATATGGTTAATAATTATGGCAACCCGTAATTTTATATTAAGTTTAATAATTTGATGTTTCATTTTAGTACTGCGCGAGGAAATTGTTAGCCTAACTTTTAAGCGCTCACGAGTGCGCGAAATAAGAAAAGTTTATATTTTCGTTTCCATGTTCTAACTACAAAGTGAAAATGTGAAGCTTTTTGTTGACAAACGCATCGTAAGAGAATAAATATAATAATTATTTTCTAAAAAACGCTAATATTATCTATGTTTTATATATCTATTATGTTTTATATATCTATATATATTTTTAAAACACATGAATATCTTCTGTTTACTCTGTTTACTCAATGTCAAAGAATATATTTGTAATATTGCAATTGATCTGAATATATGTACCTACAGATAAAGTATCTAATATAAAAACAATCATTTTAAATTAATATTGGAGATTGAACTCTCTAACATACGAGTATACATTTATGTCACAATACCGAAACTTAACTTATGTAACAGTTCTTTGTTCCGAACTTCGTACAAAGTCTTACTATACAATATTAACAAAAATAAAGTTGTGTCTCTAAGACGAAAATAATGATCGAGACAAACAAAAATAATGTTACTAAAAGATGCAAAGCAAATCCAAAGAGAGACGAGAACATACGACTATAAACATGACGGGTGGTTGCTCGATAAGCAATGCATCAATAATTCGGCGGAAAGTGGAGAACGGAAGTCTTAACACTAGGTTCCTTCTGCCTACCCTATCATGTGTGGCAATCGCAAAGCTTAAAAAATAACCAAACAAAATTCTATAGAAATATAAAATATTGAAATAAAACTTTACTAGAGAGTGGATAGACATGTTACCCTGTCGTCACGTCATATTCAATGGGCGTTAAATAATAAGCGCACGAGCGCTTACAGCACGTTGTACGTGTTATTTTTGAAACACGCTTTCATTGAATCTTGTGTTTTTCAAAAAACTTTTCATTACCTATAATTTTTTTGTGACCACCATGAATGGTGTCTGGCTGTTAAGATAGTTGTCAAGTCCGATCTGCACTCAGGATAACGGATTATTTTAATTTTCTAGTTCTGGTAAGACATAGAGTGAGTTCCACCACTCAATACGTAATGTCTCAAGAATTTGACGGAAAGTATCTAAATGGGTAACCGTTTAACGTTCAGGTTATAATTGCAAGCAAAATATAATAAATATTACTGTAAAAAAGCATGGAATTTATGCACTAACTTTAAAATAAATATTTTAAAACTATACTATTCCAAAACGTTTCATTTAAACATGAAAAAATTGAATTTTACAATTTACAAGTCGCCGTCAACGATGAATGAAGTTTTATTATGTAAGTCACTTGTAACGTACACTTGGCATTATATTGCTGTGTTGAACACTTTACTTTTAATTTTAATTCATGTCGTAGAGTCAAATAGTGAAATAATTATTTTTTTTATGTTGTAAAATGACAGAGAAAGCTTCAGTAGGACAGCGTCTGACTTTAAATTCGAAGGTTGTGAGTTCGATTCCTACTCGGAGAATAAATAATTTGCACTTTCTCGCTCTGGTAAGAGGACAAAGTGTGACGATGAGTTTTGACACTCCACAAGCAATATCTCGAAAATTGGGAAATGGGGTATGAAGTGTCTTAATGTAAGGTAAGGATATATAATACTGAAAGCTAAAATTTGTCGTTGATTTAAGGTCTTTTGCTTCTATTTTAACAGTAAATGATATTTAGTGTTTAGAGAAATTGAATCTACGACCCACATGGTAATAGTGATACAAAAATCGAGTGCAAGTTTATACACTAAAACGTAGAGAAAAACCGAGCCCATGCCGAGCCCATATTACAAGTGAAACAAAGCAGAGGCTTGCTAATGGCCGGCGGTAATGTCCACACCATCGGTCAGTGTCACAGTAGTAGGATGCCTTTTTGTGCACTTTCTATACTATATTTTACGTTGCCTTTATGGAATATATCTTTCAATTTGTGCCGGAATAGTACTTGATACAAAAAAATGAATATAAAACGATTGTTGAAGCCTACATATACTCTTTACCCACTGTTTCCCTTTTCTTTCTTAATAATATTATAAATGTGTAAATAAATTATTATAGAACTTTGTATACATATTCTTAGAGATAAAAATATTATATTAGCTATAATATAAAACTAAGTTTAAGCGAGCGAAGCCATGTTTATGTCTCTAGTATAATTAATATGTTAATATAATTTCCATAAATATGCTAAACCATAAAAATATAGTAAAGCTAGATCTTGTTTAATTCAATTACATAATAATTGTAAATGTGTAGAATCAGGTTGATTACTTACCATGAAATAAATTATATCTATCTATAAATATACATATTTATTTTTACCGACTTAAATTGAATTGAAGATAATAGGCCAATTCAGTTTTTAGCACTAATTGAAGAGATAATTTGCTTATAAATATTACCCCAACTGAAATTCGTACCCACAACCAACACGAACTATCGACCAGATTCCATTGCGCAACAAGACCGTCTACATCTCTAGTATATGAAAGATTTATAATAATCACAATCTTGACTATAGTGTAAGTGCCTATGACCATGATGTCCACACTGAGAGTCTCTTAATTAATTCAAGAGGCTACGAGCAAAAGCTCCCTTATAAATTGGAGGCGTTACATATATATTTTTGTTATACTTTGATATATATATGTTACCTGTATAAATGTTACCTGTATAAATATTTGATATAGTAGGGTAGAAGCGGGGTAGGCAGAGGGAACCTGGGAACCTAGAGTAAGACACTCCCGTTCCCCATTTGTCTAACATAAATAAGTAATTTTCATTATATAATTAGGTAGGCATTTTTTATGTAAAAATAAATAGTTCTTTATTATCTATTTATACATACAAGTATGTGCCAGAAGTTGACCACTCCATCATAATGGGTGACTTTAACACATGTCTCATTAAGAAAGACACACGCTCAACTCGGCTTAAAACCATAATCAATAGCTCTAACCTAAATATCCTTCCGACGAATGCAACCCACCTCTTCCCTGGTTGTGTGCCATCCTTGCTGGACCTCATGGTTGTCTCATCAAACGAGCGCGTAGCTACCTTCGGACAAATCTCAGCGGAAGCGTTCTCCTATCACGACCTCGTTTACCTATCATACAAAATACGATCACCCAAGCTAAAGCCAACGATAGTGATGCGAAGATCCTTCAATAACATCGACAACGAAAAATTTATGAGTGATCTTAGTCGTATTGACTGGGATTGCATTTTTAATGCAGGTACTATTAATGATAAATTAAATATTTTTAATTCCATATTAATTGAGCTTTTCGACATTCACGCGCCGCTTCGACCAATAAAAATAAAACATCTCCCTGCTCCGTGGTTAACGCAAGATATTAAGATACTTATGGTCAAACGAAATACTGCAAAGTCCAAATACAAAATGAATCCTACGGATGCAAATCTTCAGAGGTACAAAAAACTACGGAACAGATGTAACAAGGCTTGCAGAGATGCGCGACGTAACCATATTTTTACATCTATAGACCCCAGGAGTCCTGCAAAAACTTGGAAATTTCTGAATGCGATGGGAATAGGAGGTAGACGCACTCGGCATACACCAATCTTAAGCAACTGCATGGATTTAGACTCACTGAATAATTTCTTTACGAATGTCAATAAGATGGACGACAACACTAAATTAAACACCCTTCAATCACTGTCATTACTTCCGAATCCTTCACCTCCTTTCCTTTTCAAACCCATCTCTACGGCACAAATCCGTAAGCACGTGATAGCCATTAAATCGGATGCTACTGGCTATGATAATATTAGTCGTCGTATGATTATGTTATCGCTTAATTATGTTCTTCCTGTCTTATCCCATATCTTTAACTTCTCCCTTTCGTCCAGTGAATTTCCTGATGCTTGGCGCCATGCACTAGTGATCCCTATCCCAAAAACATCCAAAACGTCCAATCCAACATCCTTCTCTAACCATAGGCCGATTTCCATTCTTCCCTTCTTGTCTAAAGTCCTAGAACGTATTGTTCATGAACAACTATACCTATTTTTACATAATAATAATATCCTTTCCCCTTTCCAATCAGGTTTCCGCCCTGGACATAGCACAGTAACTGCACTTAATAAAGTCTGTGATGATATTCGATTCGGTATTGACAACCAGCAAGTTACTCTACTTGTTCTGCTAGACTTTTCAAATGCCTTCAATTCTGTTGACTTTGATATATTGCTAGCCATATTAAAGTCCATAAATTTTTCCTCAACAGCTACTGAATGGTTTTCTTCATACCTTCGCGGCCGCAGACAGAGTGTCATACTGGATGGTAGACAATCCTCACTAAGCCATATTAGCGCTGGCGTGCCTCAGGGTGGTGTGCTGTCTCCCCTCCTTTTTTCCATTTTCATTAACACTCTCACTCCACATATATCGTCTTCTTATCATCTTTACGCTGATGATTTACAAATTTATACAACGGTAGCCACGAATGAAATTTCTAGCGCGGTTGCTAAAATTAACTCTGACCTTCAGCTAATAAGTATCTGGTGTAAAACATTTGGGCTTTCTTTAAACCCAAATAAATCTCAACTATGTATTTTTGGAAACTCTAAACAACTGTTTAAATTACATGTACCTCTACCATCGGTTTCGCTTGATAATATATGTTTAGAGCCTAGTGAGAGTGTTGTGAACCTGGGGATCAGAATGGATAGTACATTTTCCTGGTCACCCCGCGTTTCTGAGCTTAGTCGTAGGGTTTTCTCCGCCTTAGGGGGACTAAGAAGATGGAAGAACCTCTTACCATTGAAAACCAAAATATCCTTAGCCCACACTCTTCTCCTTCCCATTCTAGATTACGCCGATTCTTGCTATCTGGATTTGTCTCAGCAACTGCTTAATAAGCTCGAGCGTCTGCAAAATGCTATAATAAGATTTATATTTGGACTTAAAAAGTACGACCATGTGTCACAGTTTCGTGCTCAACTGAAATGGCTCTCAATAAAATACAGGCGTAATCTACATTCCCTCACTCTCCTTTATACCATCCTTTTTCATCCTATTACTCCTTCGTACCTTAAAGAACGCTTTAAGTTCTTGGGGTCGAATTCCCTTCATGTCCAATGTCTCCGTTCCCGCACTGACAACCTCCTTCAAACACCTTTGTCCCGATCGAAACGCTATGGTGACTCCTTTACTGTCAAGACAGTAAAGCTCTGGAATGAGCTGCCGGTGAATATCAGAAAATCTCAGACGGTTGGAATATTTAAACGTCGTCTTAAACAACACTATCTGGAACAGTCTATAAACTGATTTTATTACACTTAGTTTATGTATGAATATTTGTGTATGTATGTATATGTGTATCTGTGTATATATGTATCTATGTATATATATGTATATATATATATATATGTGTATCTATTTATGTAATTTTATTAATATATATGTTTATATTAAAGTAATCATAGTAAGTAGTTAGATATATGTTTGTAGAAGATATTTTATTTTATAATTATAAGTAATTCAATGCTTTTTGCACCGTTCTGCGTTTGTGTTCTACATATCCTGTAATGTCGGTTGCCTGTAAGAGATCGCTCTTAGCGATAAGGCCGCCATTGCACATTAATCTTATATATACTGTGTAAGTCAAATGTATAGTCCAATTGTAAAAGTGCAATAAAGTGTTATTATTATTATTATTATTATACAAGTAAGCATCCTTAATCTATATATATAAAAGGACTTGTCCTCACTGACTGAGGTAAGACGCGCGCACAGCCGTAACCGCTGTGCGTAGAAACGTGGAATTTGGACAGATGTTTACTTTCGTAATCTGGACATCCCCTAAGAAGGGATTTTGAAAAATTTTAACCCTAAAGGGATGAAAGGGGTAAATAGGGGTTGAAAGTTTGTATGGAAAAAAAATTAAATCAGCACCGATACTTATAAAATTTGAAATTTAGATTTTTAAAAGTATTTAATTGAATACGTATTTCATAGTTTTCTAGAATTCTTCCCTTAAGGGTGCAAATAAAGGGTTGAAAGTTTGAAACACCACCGATTATTATAAAATTTGAAATTTAGACCTTTAAAAATATTTAATTGAACATGTATTTATGGTTTTCTAGAATTCACCCCCTAAGGATGCAAATAAGGGGTTAAAAGTTTGTATGGAAAAATCTTTAAATCGCCACCGATTTTTATAAAATTTGAAATTTTTACTCTTAAAAATATTTCAT
Source organism: Heliconius numata (assembly GCA_016802625.1). NCBI lineage: Eukaryota > Metazoa > Arthropoda > Insecta > Lepidoptera > Nymphalidae > Heliconius > Heliconius numata. The sequence continues at coordinate 29,153 of JAEBDU010009928.1, read as the reverse complement.
TGAACACATGTTTCGTGGTTTCTTAGAATTAAGTAAGCGAAGCTGCGCGCGTCCGCTAGTTCCTTATAATTCTTTAGAACCTTACTAATACATTCGATTTATTTCAAACTTTATTTCTTAAGAATAGTATTTTGTCTACCCTATGAATAAAATGGTGGGCATTTGTATCTGCGAAGATTTACTACCATCTTTATGACGATAAACCTTTTTTTATTATGACCCTCTATAATAGTACGAAGTTCGTAAAACAAATAACTGAAATCAAAATAGATTTCATATATTATTTTCTCTGTGAAAAAGTATTAGGTTAACAATATAAATTATAGTAATAAACACAATAAATTTGTAGTGATTTTTTTTGTCTACAGTTATTTCTAACTCCGCTATATATAAATTTATTTGTAATATTAAAAGTAATTACTCTCACAATTGATTAATTTGCACATTTGTTTAATAAATGAATCTTTAATACCAACATCCGTCTATATCACGGAACAATTAAAGGCTCAACACTTTTTTTAACCGACTTCAAAAAAAGGAAAATTAAATAATATATAATTATGATTATTAGGCACGTTTGCTTAATTTGAGTAATGTATGCATAACACACTAAATATTTGTCCACGAATTTCTCTAAATCAAAAAATGATATACTTCAGTTTAGGCAACAGTTCAAGTTTTATTAAAATCACTTCAGTACTTAGATATGGGGAAATTAGGAAAACATAGCAAGGAATTTTCGAAATTTTGGCTCTAAATTTAACAATTGCGATTAAAATAGGTAAACGGAAATATTAATATAGTTCAATCTCTAAAACGAAGTTGCAAACGGCAGCTAGTAAATAAAATAAAGGCTTGATAAAAAAATATTACAACGCACCGCACAAAACGAATATCGATTTTGTTCTTACTAATTTGAACATACTGCAATGTTTGAACTATAAATCTTCGAACTGGTTGACATAAACGGGAGCCAAGTTATCGGTGTTCTATAAACTGTCTGGCCACAAATAGAGTTTACTCTGTCACATTTATATTTTATTGAACTTTAACGCAACTACACCGGGGACTTGAATCTCTGCTAACTCTTATTTATGAGGAAGCGTTAACTTATTACTAAGTTATATTTATGACAACGTATGGTACGTGCTTTGAAATGGCAATGCTGATAACTTTAGAATATCGCTACCTATTTATACATATTCTGTATTTATGTTTAATTTCACCATAAAAAGAGTATTAAAGAAGTATATTCAAGACACGTGCTTGCGTATCCGGCCAAGTTAAAAAGGAAAGTTTCCTTTTTTTCCAGTTTTTCCAGTTGGAAAATGTGTATTTAATACGAACCGTTTTTTGTGTGGTAGTTAAAAATAGTCAAGTCGAATTCGGAGCTTGAATTTTATACTGTGCGAACACAGCACCCATATAGATCTCCTAATCTCTTGTCGGTGAAGCTAAAAACGACGCATTACTTAACATTTAACTTGGCTGGAAAGTGATAACGAATGTGTCTTAACGGAGTATCTTAACTCTAGGTTTGCAGGTGACTACCACCGTCTGTGCGGGATAATACGTAATGCTAAAAAAATACTGTATCCAAATTTCTTTCACTCACAAATCATTCACAAATTGTACTTATATTTTGGCCAAAATCACTGAGTCAAAGATATATTACTAGTGCATACAAATGTACTCTTTTCTTATTCAAATTGAATGTTTGTCAAAGAAAATATTTTACGTATATTGAAAATAGGAAGAAATGGGAAATACAAGGGGAAATGGGCCAAACCTAAATGCACATTTTGTGAAAAGCAAAATCGGCATCCGACATTTTCTGATTTTATTGTCATTAATTATGTCAAAATTAAAATAGTTTTTTGGTTAAAGACCTATACAGTACATAATTATGTATTTTTATGAGATTTCCTCTGTTTTATATAATTTAAAACTGAAGATTTCTAATCCTATAAATATCAGTAAGAATAAAAGTTTCGTGTGAGAGCGAGCAACAATTATGGGATTAAATCCCATCGACTTTCAGTCATCGTTCTTTCGTCATGTTTCAACAGATGTTTTTGATGTTTTTCATGTTGATCAGTATTTAGAATATATGTATTGTATATAAGAAATATATATCTGTTTATTTACTTCGTTAAGTGTAAGAAGAAATATGTATAGTAGTTACACCATTTATAATGCAATCTTCATGCTTAGAGAGATAGTACGCAGGCGAAATCTTTACAATTAATTTTTGTTGCTAGCATAAATTATAACAAGCATAATAATTTCGACTTAACGTGATAAGAACGTTTGGCTTACTTGATTAGGGCGCTTGGACGGTTTCTAAGAGGTGCGGGTTCAAATCCTGCTACGTTAAAATTTTATATGTTGTCAAAAAAAATATTTTTCTGTCTTCACACTTTAAAATTGTAAAAAATATTTTTTATTGTTGTTAGGGTTTGATAGAATATTTGAAGTTTGCAATGATAAATGGCACAATGGAACACATTCAGTTTCAGAATATCAGTGTTTCTAAAACAAAACAATTCTGAACTAATGACTGCGAGTACATGTAACTGTGATCACCGACATTGATCAATGTCCCGAAGACTTTTTGTTTTTGTTGTTTTAATTTACAAACAATGATGAATTTGTTTCAAATGAGTGTTTTATTTGTAAAGAAAAATTAAGTATAATTTAGTAGAAAATATTTTTTTTACTCTTTTTCTATTCCCTTTTTATAAACGAAATGAAACTATTGAAAAGATTCTGTCCTGCGAATTGAACCAAGTGACTTTCTACAATAAAACAAGTTCAGTTGTACGGAAAAAAAGGCTTTCCTTGTATTTTTATTAAGAAAATAAACTGTTTAATATAATAAACATTAAATAATTACTTATTATTATTTATAGTAACTAACTAAATATATACAGTATTGTTTTATCTTTCAATTAATAGTGTAGCTAAAATGCTTATAAATATAAAAAGATATGATTGGTTAAAGTTAACAGTATGATTTTCAGATTTTTAGTTAACCGTTTAAAATAAAAGTTATTACTCACAACTTTTCAGTAGAAAATTTTGCGTCCAACATTTTGTTTGTGTAAATGTAGGGTGAGGTCCAAAATTGTGTGAACATGATGGATTATATGTCTCCCTTTTAATTAATATGGGAACATCGTTAGTGACGTAGGTTCTATGGTTATATAAATAAACATATGTCACTTTTACATTTTGTTCGAGCTGAGCTTCGCTTCGCTTTAATAAATATTGTAAAACTTAATTTTTTATTGAGGCTTAATTTGAACACGCCTCATTGATTTCTTTAATAATAAGTTTAATACTGGTCTGAATATTCATATGTATGACATAAAAATATTTACATTTATAATATTAAAACAGTATTATATTAATACAATATTAAATTGAGGCCGTCATGGCGCAGCGGCACAAGGGTGTGACTGTAACGCGACGGTTGTGGGTTCGATCCCTCACTCGAGGAAGTGAAATATTTATTTACGTTTATACTTCCATTTCTTCGCTGTGGTGTCGAGACAAAGCGCGGCGTTGAGTTCTGCCACTCAACACGCAAGCCTCCAGAATTCGGCAGAAAGTAGGGAACGGAGTGTCTTAACACTAGCTTCACTGTGTCTACCCTGCTGTGTGCGGGATACTGCGTGAAGCTGATTTATTATTAATATCAAATAAAGGAAAAATATAATATTGAATCCCTGAAAGTAAACTTTCAAATGTGGATAAAATTCTTCTAAAAACTGTTTTGACACCGGTTATAATTTTAGCTCTCCAAGAACGTTGTACATTCAAGTCTTTGCTCGGGGACCGGAAAATTTTTACACATTCGAAGCTTAAATTTCACACCGAGCTGCCATAACTTTAACTTAAAATAATCTACAAAAACCTTGTTTTAGTCTATATTTTAGAAATAACTTTAAATTTTCGTATATCTACTATAAACAGTAAACTGTTTTTACTTTAGACTTACGTATTTTGTGGGGTATGCAGAGAGAATGAATAGTGACAAATAATTCCGTCCTCTTTTTTTTTCGTTTTTGTTAAAGAAATTGTAGAGATCTAAGAAAGCCGGTAACAGAAACAAAAAACCTGCGGAGAGAATCTAATTAAGCAATGAAACGATACTAATAATTCTCTTAAACTGCGCCAATAAGAGTACGATAGTAACTAAACGGTTCATCGCTTATTGTATTTCGTAATTGAAAAGAGAAACCGCTTCGACAAATTTTGTTACTGATTTTTTTTTATATAGGTGTCTTATATATTTTATTAATTTTATTTATGTATAGAGGCTAACGTGGCGAAGTGGTACAAGCGTGCGATAGTACGCGACAGGTTGTAGGTTCGATTACAATTTTGGGGAAATTAATATTTTGTTAATTTCATTTCCTCGCTCTGGTAACCAGGCAAAATTCGGCGTTGGCTTCCAGAATTAGATGGCAAGTTGGGAGTCGAGATGTCTCAATGGAAACACAGTGTCTTAAAACAGGGTTCCCTTTGTCAACCACACTATGTTATGTGCGGGATTCAGCGTAGATAAAAAAAGTATTAACCATTTAACTAGAGTAGACACTGCTCCGCCGCTCCACACGCAAGTCTCAAATTCGAGGGGGAACCGCGAGAACAGAGTGTCTTTACACTAAGTTTTCCTACGCTACGCTATGCAAAATAAAATGTGTTAAAAAGTAAATATCCAATTGAACGAGGGCAATCTAAATGTCTATTTTATGACCATACATTTATTTATTAGTGACTTTTCACAAGAAAAACCTTACTAAAGAACTCAAATAAAATTACTTCATTCTATTTTTATAACAGGTTGTTGAGCTTAAGTACTTCTTTTATTACAGACAGTGTATGGAGGCGTATTTTTCACCTGCTCTTAATTTTTTTATGAAAGAGCGACAAATTTCTCAAGTATCATCCAATGGGTATTCATGTAATCGCTTAGTTAAATCCACGCGTTCATGCGTGAGCTTACCTCTGAGGCTAAGAAGAATGTCTATTGTGTCCAAAAGGACCACGTCTATATATTGTCTATACTGTATATATTCTAAAACAATTTCTTTTTATAGAACATATTATGAATTCTATAGAAAAGATATAGCTTAAAGAGTTTCAAGTAATTTGTTAACATTATCGGTTTTTTTTAACATTGAATCATAGGATAGAATCGAAAAGATGTATGTAGCACGTATTACCATAGCAACATTTAATTTTATTAATTACTGTTCAATATTTTTGAATAAACTAACAGACAGACAGTTTTTCCACTTTTGTCTCGATGTATTTATAGGCCCCATTAATATATATTTTTTTATTTCTTTAATGTACAGAATTGGCTTTTAATATAATTTTATGATATATTTTTACGTAAATAGATAGAGATTTAAATTACTTTTAACCGTTATTAATGAGCTTTAAATGTACAACTTATACCTATCGTTTTATAAGGAATCGAAAGATTATAATACAATATTTTTAGACTGGTCGCGACGGCGGAGTGTTGTTAACGCGACAAGTTGTGGGCTCAATTCCCACTCGGGAAAATGAAATATATAATATTTAAATTTCTTCGGTCGCTCTGGTAATGAGGCAAGCGCAGTTGAGTTACGCCACACGATGCCTCCAGTATTTGACAGAAAATGGGAAAGTGTCTTAATGGGAACGGAGTATCAAAGCATATTTCCAGTTTCACTCTGCCTACCGCGCTACTAACATAAATTATATTGTAGGAATATTCATTGCATTTTACCATTCATATATGCATATTTACATTTAATATCAACGTTAAACGCTAAAATATTCACTGCGGTAAAATTTGTATGGAATATGTTTTAGACTTTTAGCTTTCATTTATTTAAATCTCTTACAAAGGCATGATAACAATAGAATTGCTCGAAAGGCGAACAATTAATTTAAAAATCACTGATCTTTTGTGGTGTTCCCGTCATTTATATCGTCAAAGAAATATTTCTTATTAAGCTTTATTGTATACTTATCGATATTTTATTCTTATTTAATTTTTATTCTATATATTATTATTTTCCAAATATGTGCTTAGGCTTACAACAACATCAGTCCCCTGACCTAGTAGGCTAACGGAGTGTCTTTACACTAGGTTCCTGCGGGAAAAATGAAAAACAATTATATGCGTTGAAAACAAAAATATGTTCTGCTTATTAATTACGTTTATATCTTAAGTTGTGTTTCTTTAATTTTCTATTTTTTACCCTATTAATACTATTATATAGAAATATTTATTCGATTTTAATTTTAAATAATATATGATACTAGGTTTACCTATTTTTAATGTAAATAAAATTAATAAATATAATTGTAAATTGTATGATAAATAAAACTATTTCGATGAAAATCTAGAGCACTAACCATTTTAACCAGCTGACCTCGATATTATGAGTAAAAACTGTGTAAGCGATAAAATTCAGTCTACTCTACAAGAGGCTTAAAAGTAAAGAAATGTTTTACCTTTTTGAACTAGTGTAGAAGAAAAATTGCATTCATAATATAGTCTTTATTTTCGAATATTATACTTTTATTGATAATAAAATTATAATAATAGAAAATGAAATGAAAAGTATTAGTAGTTCATTGCTATTATTTTTTTTATCTGTAGTTGTTTTTTTTACTATTTCAATTTTGTTAAAAAAAATCCTTTAAAAGTGCGCTATCTTACTACAGGAAACATTTAAGAGGTCCAGATTTATAAAGGTTAAAGATAAGACTAAAACGTAATAAATTATTCCGAAAGACGCTTAGAAAGGTAGCCAAGATTTAAGAAAAACTTAAGATGCCGAACTCTTGAAATATAAGTAATATTTGCAAAATTTTATGCATTTATTACTGTAGAAATCTTCCAAAAATAAGTATAACTCTTATAAATATTTTATTAGGTAGGTATTGGATAATTAATAATAATTTTGTGGCCAGTCGTCTCGAGGAAATGAAATATTTACTATTTCCATTTTCTTCGCTCTGGTGTGGAGGCAAAGCGCGGTGTTGAGTTCCGCCATTCAACATGTAATGCCTCCAGAATTCAGCAGAAAATGGGAAACGGAGTGTCTTAACATTAGATTCCCTCCGCCTACTCTGCTAAAAAAAAATGCTTAGCACAAGAAATAACATTTCAAAAGTAAGCTTATTACACTAATAAAACCAGTAAAGTATCAATTCAAATATAAATTTTATAGTGAACTAATATAAAAGATTCTTATAAAGGTATTTGAAAATAAAATAAAAGTGATAATAGCTGAATGGCTAGCAAATGGTAAATGAAGAGAAAAACGCTTCGCCGGCGCTGATTGCAGAATTTGGATTTTTCACTATCTTTTCATTGCCCGCATTTGTGTAATATTTAAGCCGATCTTTTATAAGACTTGGTTCTACTTGAAGCTTCTATTCTTTTATCAGTTTAATTTGTTGATATCGACCTGCTACGGATACTTAGCTTTGAAATAAATTATTATTTGAGGGATGATTTTTACTTGTCATTTTAATATGTAACTTGGAACGTGTAGTAAGTAATATGTATAGATTTAAATATTCTAATTTAAAAAAAAAACCTGGGTCAGTTATTAACGAGTTTCTTGTTACCTATTAATTAATAAATTACCTATAGTGCACCAGAATATAAACACAATTAATTTATATAATTTACAGGACAAATTAAAATTTGGAAAAGAAATGAATAGCCCAAATTGTAGTCTCGTTTTTTATTGTTAAATGGACACGTAAAAGCTTAATGTCCTCATTTAAAATTCTATTCCTTATATCTCTTTTCACGCCTCGTCGGCTCCGAATGGCTGCATCTTTTCAATTCTGCTTCCGCACCAATATCATTTCTATTTCTAATCTTTTTCCCACTTTTAAAGATTTAATATATTCATCTTCGTATTTTACATAAACCTATCACCGTATGTTTTTAAAGTTTTAAATACTTTGTTTGATTTTGTTACATAAATCTTAGACAAATATTATATTATAGGAAGGAAGAATATTACATCTAAGTACATATTAATTATATTTGCAGGTCTTTTAATAACTTCATATGCATAAATAAAGAAAAAATAACAAATTATAAACTTTCTTACAATTACGTTGTAGGTACAAATTTTACCTAGAATAAAGCATTAACATGTAAATTTGTATTGTATTAATAAGTAAATTTAGAAATCGTTTAGAATAACATGTGGTATCTCAATAAGAATTTTATAAAATTTACTAAGACACCTATTGTACATTACAAAATGGAGTATCTACTTATAACACGCCTCAAGTATATACTAATAAAAATCCAGATACCGATATTTACTTCGTATTCGAGTTAATTCTTGTCGTCGCTTGTAAAATTGACAAAAGAAGATGCAAATCTAATTTGTGTACTGCTCAGCGATGCTGACGACATTCAAATATTCGTAATAAATCTCTATGAGACGAAAAATTATGGTCTTTTTGTAGCATCGATAGCACGATTAAGTATATCTGTTTCGATTTTGAACATGTTTTTTAAAAACTTTGCCATTTTTTTTGTCTTATTAAATCACTGCTTTAAGCTTTCAGCTCCATAAATTTTGTCAAATTTAATGTTAAGATTTGTCTAAGACGATATTTTAGTAATAGTTTTAGTCATAAAATTCAGTAATTTGGCTTGAACCCACAATCATTGTATACAATTAAAAACACTCCATTTTGTTACAAAATTTTAAATAAGATTTCTAATCTACAAAAAATATATAATCCGAAAAATCAAGAACTCGCATAATATAGTAGTGTATTCTTTGTTTTTTATTTACATAATTTAATAAGACCGACGATAAAGAAAACAATGAAAATAGTAAAATGAAATGAGCAAGTCACCATTTCACTGAATTTCAGTAGTTTTTTTTCAAGTTGGCTTGATTAACGATGTTTTTCTTAGAAACATCTGTCGTCCTGTAAATTAATGAATTCCATTTTAGATGCTACTATTGTATAATTTAAATTGTAATATGTGGAAAAAAGTGTAAATAGAAAGTAATATTCATTTGTAAATATAACGCTTGTGAATTCTCTGCTCTGGCACCGTATGTAGAATTGTACATATATTTACGGTGTTTGAAGCTCAGAAGCGTTTAATATTTCTAGCGAAACACTTGAAGCACTTAAAAACATCGTGGTATATTTCTTCCACAAACGCTTTGAGGCGTAAAAACAATTTACCAGTGTAGGGTCAGTTTTAGGCTCACAATCCAATAAATAATATACGCTCTAGTAAACATTTTCCAAATATAAAATCCTAAACCTGGAAACCTAATGTTCAGACATTCCCATTTAGACACTTCCTTTCTTCACTTTCGGCACAATTCTCGAGGCATACTTATTTACGAAAAATCATAATATGAATATTTAATTTCACCGAAAATCGAACTCACAACCATCATATGTGCAATCAAACAAGTTCCGACTCCGTTGTAATGGTGTTCGTATTCGTTGAAATATTTTGCTTAAATACCTAAACTTATATATCTACATATAGATATTTAGTGAAATATCAGCTTTAAAGCCTGCAACCTTGTGGAGGAACATCAAAGCATTCTCTTCTTATGTTTTAAGACGACTATTTCCATCTCAAAGCCACGAGCCAGCAAAGAAATCCAGAATGAATCACAATGGTGCAATTTATGTTCACAACTTTACATCTTGCGAAAAGAATAAAAGAATCTAAAGGGAATTCGAAAACTATTGCAATATAGGGTGCTATAGAACTTAGCAATTTCATTAAAAAAATTTTTTTTATATGAGGTATTCTCCCATATGACCAAGCAAAGGCCCGCAACAATGAACGTGTAACAAAAAAAGGATAAATAATAATGTATTTTTAGAAAACGGAAGCGAGCGGTTAACGTTTTTTAAATAAACACGAGAAAAACACATACCTTACGTATATGTTTCCAACGTACTCGGAGAGAGGTTCCACATAATTGCAATAAGTGACATGTATCACTCAATAACAACACTACACACTAGATACCTTCCAATCAGGGCTTCCGCCTACAAGCAACTGTTCCCGTTTGACACAATTCCCCTGCTTTTATTGTCTTTTTCTCCTAAATCTACCCACTTTTACACGAGTACGCTAACAGTATGTTATTTTTATATGCAATTAACTATATTGTATTGTATTGAATTGTATGTTTCCAAATCAACTCAGCCAATACGGCCGAGAGAGGATCGTTGTGCGATAAATACCATAGATTAGTCGTTATGACAACGCGTTGCAATCGACAGGCACGTCATGTTTTTTTTTGTGTAATTTTTGAGCTTTAACAGTGATTTATTTTTTATTTATTTTCACTTATATACGATATTTTTTATCTTTTATGAAGATACTTTTAATTCTGAGAACCACTTGAATGAAGATGGCCCTATCCAACTTTTTCTAATTCCAGTATTCCAAGTTTTTTACTTTAGTAGCCTATTAAAAATGCCAGGATTAATGCCAGGAGGTAGAAGTTGCAGGCAATAACTAGTATGTACTATTCAATCCAATAACATTATATTTTAAGCTACGTAATCCTTATTTGGGTATATTAATGAGTTTTTTTTTCAATTATTTTTTCAATACATTCGTTGCGTTAATGCTCCAATTTTAAAGAGTTATTTCCATATTTTGATAAAATTATATTTCCATGCATAATATAACTTGTTGAAAATTTTAAAACATAAAAATCTATTTGTAAGGAAAACAACATTTTTATGTTATTTATATAAATGAAGAAATATGTGAGCTGCACGTCCTCGCCATGCAAATACGAACAGATAAAATTCAGTATTGCTTGCAATATCTAGGAAACGGTAGTTTGCTCGCGGCTAAGTCACATCCTGATGTAAAAATATGGAAATGGCATCACTGGAATTTAAATTACTAAAAGAATACAGAAGTAAATATTTGAAACGTCAAGCTAGTAAGTTTTAAGTAAAATATATATAAAAAAAAAATTGTATTGTAAAATATTTGAATATTTGAAATTTATAATTTTTAAATTTAAATATTATACTGCATTGTATTTAAAATGTATAGCTAAACTGTATCTTCAAATATAAAAATTACTTATTTTATAAGTGCATAAACTACTTCCACATTTCATTTCTTTTGAATTCTTAATCCTAGGATGGGTGCTATTCGCTGAAAGTGCAGATGGCACCGATATGTCTTCTGATATCAGACCCTAATAAAGTAAGAAAGTGAACTTACCGTCTAAATTACAACGCTGTGTACGTATATAGATATATGGAGTTAAATGTCGTTATTTAAATCCGACGAATTTTAAATTATAAGCTTTACATATTTAGCTTAAAGTGTTTATATTATTATCAAAGTCTATTGAACTAGCTTTGACCAGACCTCTCTCTCCATCGCGTTGGGCACCTGCACAGTAAATTCATGGAATACTGAGTTTTCTTTTTATTTCAAGCGGTTAATCGCCCAAATTACAAGAAAACATTATGATGAAGAGGAATATTTTAAGATGCAAAACAACTTTAGAATATTATTTCCTCTGAATTCAAAGAAGCCTTAATTAAAAACCTCGGAGCTACTTCTGTATTGCCATGATTTTCAAAAGACTTAAAAATGTGTCGGTATAGCCAATTAGGTCACTTGCTTTGCCTACAAAACGTTTTAACCAAGCATAAATAAAAATTCAGCTTAGAATATAGGCTTTTTTTATAACGTGAATCTATAACATGTCTAGTCTATACTTCTATACTAATATAATAAAGCGGAAGAGTTTGTTTGTTTGTTTGTTTGTTTGAACGCTAAGATCTCTGTATCTACTGGTCCGATTTACATTGTTTTTGTTTTGTATGATAGCTGCATTCTTCAGAAGTGCTATAGGCTATATAACATTACATTACACATATAAACTAATATATTTTAAAGTACTTTCTAATTTGACATGCAATTTATTCTGCCATGTTAATAACAACCGTCGCGTCGCTACGCAACCGTTATCGCGACATTTTGATACTCATCCTTATGAAAATAAATATATTAGCCACTTTTAGCATTTTATCTAGATTGAAGTTATAGTTTACTGTATAACATTCTTATAAATAATTAAGGAGATGTCACTAATTCGAAATGACCTAGCCTACGGGCGGCACAGTATGACCGACGCGAAAATATTCTTTAAGTTAGTTCAAGCAGGCGTAGCCGCGTCCGGGTCCACTAGTAAAATATAAAGTATTTATTTTCTGCCATATAAAAAGAGTAATAAAATATGAAGGATGACGTATAGCTGGCGGAGGATGGCAGATGACATGTGGTGGACGACGGGTGATGGGTGACGTGTGACGGGGGACTAGAAAAGTCAAAGATATGTAGGTGCTCAGCTGGCACGCTCGGAACGCTATAATCAAAGAACCATACAATATCTCTCAATGATTTTGATTGTTTTTTGACGATAACTATAAATTTTTCTTCTAAAATATGTAAAAAAATTATATAACTGGTGTTTTTTTTATTTTTATCGATAGAATGTAATCAAGCTTATTGTGTAATATATTGTATGAAAAAACACTGTCGTAAGAGCTAAAAATATAAATAATTTTTCAATAAGTTTTATTTTCCTTTCATAATTACTACGGACGAAACTACCCTAACCTAAGTACAGTTCGTAGGTTACAATTCTTTAAATTTTAGTGCTAAATATGTATATTTTAAATATTAAAAAAATGGTTATAAAAAGAGTAAAATATTATATAAGTAACATAAAATTATCATTATATTCATATTATAATAGTAATATGAAAAAACCAGACTTCAGTCTTGTATAAAGGGAAAAGATAATAAATTATTCCAAGAACCGCTTACAAGGGTTTAAGCAAAAACAGGCAAACGTTGCATAATAGATATTGTTTCTGGTGGTTTGATTTTTGCGTACAGATTTACTGCTCACCTTGCATTACCCATGAATATGTTATGTATTACGAAAATGATTTTATATAATCATCAATCAGCTTCACGCTGTATTCCGCATATAGCAGGATAGGCAGAGGGAGCCTAGTGTTGAGACTGTCGAATTCTGGAGGCATCGCGGATTGAGTGACCACGCTTTCCTCGACACCAGTACGAAGAAATGAAGATATTAAATATTTCATTTTCTCGAGTGGGATTCGAACCTACAACCTGTCGCGTCGACTGTCACACGCCTGCGTCCCTGCGCCTCATTCAAAAAATAATCTTACATAAACTATTCTAAATTGCATTCAGCACTTGCAATATACACTAGTTTATAATGAATTTACGATGTAGTAGGACAATGCTAATAGTAATATTTAGTTGTCCCATGCCACGTTTGAACCACAGTGGATATATGTCGTCTACGTATTCGATGGTTGTGGGTTCAATTTTAACTATTGTAAGGCAAAGAGGAACGTGAGTTTTATTAAAGGACGCTTTAAAAACACGTCTTAAATTAATCCTAGTCAAAAATTAATCTTATACATAATACTAAGCTATCTGTGCCCATAAATTGAAATTCCATTAAATATAATTTTATGTGAATTATAAACATTTTACTTATGTAGTCATCGACAACAAGAATAATGTTCAGTATTTAAATCAAAAGTCATCATTTAAGTATTTAATGTTTTAAAATATTTTTTTATTTTGAGTAACTGTAAATTGTAAAATGCAAGTAACATTTTACAAGTCACATGGGATATGTCTTTCATTAATCTAACTCTACTATTCCATTTGATTTAGTCTCTTTCAATTTAGTCTATATAATTTATAGTGAATAATTTTTACATTTAATTGTTAGTTTTATTGAAATTATTTTTTTAGGTTGTCACGTTCTTCATATCTGTTAAAATTATAATTTAAAAGGTAATACTATAAAGTACCTTAGCTAAAAATATGTAGTTTTTTAATGACAAAATTAACAGTTATTTATTAAATATAATCGACGCAATTAAATTAAATTGAATTGAAAAGAAGAAAGATATGAATTGTTTTTTTATACATATATTTCTTGTTCAAAACACCGTTCGTGTCACGTATTCTCTCCTCTTCCGCCATATTTTTCAAGACGGAAATAGACGTCAAAGAGCACAAAGTAACGTTTGCGATCTCGCCACCATAAAGCAAGGGTATACAAGGGTAAATTGTTTTTATGCCTTAAGGTGGTTTGTGCAGGACTTCAAAAATATGGAAGCCTCACTGACTTGTAGATACCTACCGTCTTTGAAAGTTTCGTAAGCTGAAGCGCTATTTTATGTGGTTTATAGCATATGAGAATTTGATCATCATATATATCGCTAATTATCGCTATCGCGGAAGAAATCGCTAATTAGCGATAAGACCGCCTTTGTACTTCACACTATGTTTTTAGCTTATAAGTACTAGATGTAGTTTGTAACTTTGTTTTCTGCTGTTTGTGATGTACAATAAAGTATAAATAAAATAAAATAAATAAATATTATTTTTGTCACTGTGACGCAAATCTAAAGAACGATAAATATGCCTTTTATATCCACTAAATGAATATGTAGGCATATTAGTCTTGATGAATTAAAAAACGATTCATTTCGCATTTCTGAAAATGTAAAAAGTGGAAGACACGAAGGTCTTTTAAAACGAATAGGTGTTAAAAAATGAAACTGTAGTTAACAATGCAAAAAAGAGAAGAAGAACATGTTAACTGTTACAGAACGTATTTTATTTTTGGCTTCTTCAAATCTTTCGAGAAAAAATTCCATTCAATTTCTGTGAGTGTCGAACAAACATTGTTAGGTAACTTTTATTTAGTTTTCAGTCTATATAATTTCTATAGGTATATCAATCATGGTATCAAGGTATAAACATGCCCTATACCTTGATAAGTATTTGTTTTCATTCCGTACTAGTGGCCCGCACGCGTCTTTACTTACTTGAACTATACGATTATTTATTTAAACGTTTTTTTATGGATAATAATTAATATTTTATGGTTATCATTATCTAAATAAATTGTACATTAAACTTGATTTTATTATTTTTTTCTTAATCAAGATATTTTCAAACATAGGTTTTCATTATGTCGTATTTAATAGAAAAAATTGGTAAAACTATTGGTTGGACATATCTATACGAATGCGCCTTTCCTGCGTAACTTTCTGCGGGAAGTTCAAAATAAAAGTTAGCCTATATGTTAATCTTCTTCTCGCATATCTTCTAATGAAAGTTCCATACAAATCGGTCCACCTATGCTGGAATTTAGCCTAAACAAACAGAAAGATCGTGACCTTAAGGCTTTTATGGCGCAGGCGCACAAGAGTATGATTGTAACGCGACTGTAGTGGCTTCGATCCCGGCTCAGGGGAATGAATTATTTCTTTATTAATATTTTCATTTCTTCGCTCCTTTCCTACCCTGCTATATGCAGAAAACAGCGTGAATCTGAAAAACAGATAAAACATTTAAAATCGTTTGTTTATTTTTTAGTATCGAGTAAATAATTATATGCACTAGAAAACAACATAGTTATTTTGAAATAACAGACAGACACTGCAAGTATAGTTTCCGCACGCTCTGGAGTCTGCCGTAGTTTGGTAAACATACCTCCGTAATCTCACTGAGACTTGGAAGAGTTTTGACTTATAAAAGAGATCGACATAAGGAGCTTACTGTTTCTACAACCAATTTTACTTACTTAGTTTAATACCTTCCTTTCCCCCTCGTTATATTGAAATTGCAGATATTCAAACTATGTTCTGAGTTCATATGAAAAAGTATTTTATTGTTTTAAATATTATCCTATTTAAATGTATTGTAATACAAATAGTTAAATATGAAATATATTTTGATTTTCTTAACATTTTTTAGGATTTTATTGTCTTATAATTTAAATAGTTTAATTTTTTCTAAACGTTTAATATCTGTATTTACGACATTATATTTCTGTTGAAATACGGCGCTTCTATTCACAATCAGTGTAATATGTATTTTTATTTACTATAAACTTACTACTACTATCACATACTTTAATATATGAGGCCAACCGTGGCGTAGAGGTACACGCGTGTGTTTAAAAACGCCACAGGTTGTTAATTCGATTCTCACTCAAGAAAATCAAATATTTAATATTCATATTTCTTTGCTCGGCAGTTCGGCAAGAGTGAGTCTGCTATGTGCAGGAAACAGCGTGAAGCTAACAAAACAATATTTTTAAAAAGAACAGAATAAGAGAGAGAGAATAAGACCTCATTATATTATATCCTAAAAGCACAGGTATTTGGTCATACATACCATACAACAAATATAAGTTCTAAATTGTGTTCACTCCGTGTCCGTAGTAACTTTCAAACAGCATTACGGGCTCCATCTCAGGTAATCGCATCTGCCTCATCCGCGACGGGCACATTGTTCCCTCTTATCTCCGCTAAATTACATTTTGGCTGAGCATTTCCCGTCCGCTTTTGTTTCGATTTTGTTTCACTGTAACGGCTATTGTAACGGAATCTATGATTTTAATTTTTTCTACTGGTTTTCGTTTTTAGGGATCCGTTCTGAGGTGGGAAGATGCAGTACAAATAAAGAAAAAATCCAAAAAGTGTTTTTTTATAGATATTTTATTAAAAAAAACATTACGAACATACTCGTAAGTATGTAGTTTATTTCATATATTATATACGCAAACTTAAGTGAGTCAACTTTTATAAATAGTACTTTCCGTTGACATAAAATCCTAAAATTGGTACGGAACCCCAGTACGCAAAACCAACTCTCATTTGACTGCTTTCTTTTTGTGTTAATTTAGATAATCACTATCTCTTATAACACATTTATATACACAACCTTTATTGTTTATTGTAAAAGAATTATTTATTGACTATATTTTGTTAAAATTAACGTATCTAACGACGATAATGAAAAATAGGGCGGAATTTACGTTTATATAAGCAAAGATTTAATTAAATCGTAAGCTTCCTCTAAACATTGATGCTAGGCAGTACATGCTTTTCCTTATTAAAATGTAATTATTTATACTCCAGTAATCTTTAAATTAATTTTGTAAGCCACAAAATGAATATTAATTATACAATCATAAGAGAGCGTTAACCTATTAATAATAATTTAATTATCATTTATATTATTTTATGTTCAGTTTCACGCTGTATCCCGTACGCATGCATGGGTAGGCAGAAGGAGCGTAGTGTTAAGACACTCCGCTACCCACTTTCCGTCGAATTCTGGATGCATTGCGTGATGAGTGGCAAATTCAATGCCGCATTATGCTTAGAAATCAGAGCGAAGATATTAAATATCTCCTTTTCATACACAGTCAACGTTTGGGCCCCTGTGCCACATCTGACTTCTGCCAATTATTATATAAAACAATAAAAAAACCGATTATCATATCAAACAATAACTGACAATTTAACGTAGAATCTCATAAATTGAAATTTATCCCATAGGTATACTATAAATTGCTAGGCTTAATCTAATATGCGTTAGCAAACAAAGCCCTCACAGCTACTAATGTAATATGAGATCAGGATCGTAGATTTGATTTCTAGTCGGGAGAATGTTTATGTTTTAATTATTTTCATTTAACTAACAAGCAAGAGCCTTGAATTCCGCCACTCAGCAATGTTTCGAAAATTGGTCAAATAAACGGGGGACGCAGTGTCTCGACACTACCTCTAGGTTATCTCTGCCTACTCCGCTAAATGTAGGAAAAAGCGTGAAGTTGAAAGAAAAAGTTATTATTGTTTTTAATACATAATAAATCACTTCAAATTAAAAAATATATAATTTATATTCTATTAACGTAATATACGACAAAAGTTTTGTTAGAATATTGTATTTATATTCATATTGATACACCAATTTTGAAATGGTAAATTGTTCGATTTATTGTTATCTACTCTCAAAACGCTTCTGGCGCCGTATCGAATCATAAATATTTCGTTTTTAGGTCATTTGTAGAAAAGTTTTTTTAGGAAACATTTATTACTTTTTTAATAACATTTTTAATGCAAATTTTTGCATGGTATGAGTTAAAACAAATTTTTCATCTTCGATAATCATATTTTTTTAACCTCACATGCTTATTTTTCAGTTAAGTAGTGAAACTACTCAAAAAATTTTTGAATATTAAATTAACTTCTAAATATTGCAGTACAAATTTATACTTTGTATATTTTTTTTTTAATTACGTATATTAAAATATTTTATGTACTGCCTCCTATTAATATATATTTTGAAAAATATTAGCTTACAAAGTCATTTGTATTTTTAGACATTATCAAATTTAATTAAGTAGTTTTATATAAAATTCTAGTAACGAAGATGTTATTTTTTTATTATCTAGAATTTTTTTCCTCACTGCATTGAAGTCTTATTTTTTGTAAATTTAAATCAGATAATTAATATGGATGTACATAAATATAATTTACAAGTAAACTAACGTTTTCTTTATCGCGATTACAATGCGCAAGCGACCTTGGAGGTTTTTAAATCATAATTAAAAACTTTTTGCATAACCAACTAACAGATAAATATATTATGTAGGCTGATTCCTCAAAGTAAGCTATGAACAGAAATCTTGTTACTAAATAACAATCACCAAACAAATTTCAGCAAAAATATACAAAGAATGTCTCTGTCTCTTCTCTTCAAGAAATTGGAAAGTATCGGTATCAGAGGTATTGCCTTAGACCTCTTTAAGAGTTATCTGACTGACAGAACGCAATTCGTTGTTATAAATGGAAATATCAGCGACGATGCAAATCTCTCATATGGAGTACCTCAGGGTAGTGTACTAGGACCCACTCTCTTTTTAATATATATTAATGAGCTCTGTAATTTAGTAATACCCAACTGCAAAATCATCTCATACGCAGACGACACCGCTATGCTTATTTACGGTAGTACTTGGGCTGACACACTTAAGTATAGTGAAAAGGCTTTTTCCATTGTTAGTAGCTGGTTATCACGTAATATGCTAACATTAAATTTAGATAAAACTCAATTTATAACATTTGGTTATAAGCTTTCCTTACCCTCTGAATCGTTCTCCATTACTGCTCATACATGTTCCTATGAATTATATCAAGCCTGTAATTGCTCTAAAATAACCCGATCTTGTTGTATTAAGTATCTTGGTGTCCTTATCGATGAAAGCCTTTCTTGGAAGAACCATATACAAGCTCTAGCTTCGCGTATACGAAAGTTAACATTCATCTTTAAGCAACTTAGATCTAGCGCTAGCTTAGAAGTATTAAAAATGATTTATTACGCCCTTGTGCAATCATTACTAACATATTGCATACCAGCATGGGGCGGAGCTATCAAAACAACTCTGCTTTCACTTGAAAGAGTCCAAAGATGTGTACTTAAAGTTATACTATCCAAACCTGTTCGTTTCCCAACAGAAGATTTATATAAATCATGTAAGGTGTTAACAGTTCGACAATTGTTTGTTCTTTGCTCTGTTTTACGAAAGCATAGAGCTACCTCCTTTGATGCTCAGTATATGCTCAATAAACCTAGATCTAATAAAATTTGTCAAATAGAATTGCGTCATAAAGCCTCTTCAAATCGACATCATTATTATCTCAGCCCCACATTATACAATGCTATCAATAATAAAATAACCATATATCCCTTAAACTCTCACCAATGTAAAATGAAACTCTCTAACTGGTTATTAAATTTAAACTACGAATAAACAGAAGACCTCCTAGCCACCTAAATGAAGTTAATTGTATATATCCTTAACCTTAAGCATACTTATCCAAGCAAGGTTGCATACATACATACATGCATACATACATACATACACACACACGCACACACACATGCATACATATATACACACACACACACACACACATATAAGCTCATATAAACATTGCACACATTCTAAATTTACTTAAATATTCTAATTCTCTATTATTATTAATTTTTAATTTTTTTATTTTTTTTATGGTCATGGTTTTTAATTTTTAATTTTTATTTTTCTTATATGTATAATTATGCAATAAAATTTGATGTATCTTTTGAAACGACGCTTGTGAGGCGGGCGTTAATAACTGCGACACAGTATTATACTACTGTAGTTATTACCGTCGTAAACTGTTTTTGTTATGAACTACAAATTTTTTGAAATAAATAAATATTATTATTATTATTAAAGAAAAAACATTTTTTTAAATCTGTTATAATAATATAGTCGCTATTTGCAGGGTTATTTTCCAAATTATATAAAGGTTTCTCACTCCATTACGTCTTTTGAGACGATTCAACGCAACGCCTAATTATTTTGATGCCTTTTGACTCAGCATCATAACGTTATTCATAATGAAAAGGTCCTGGTTAATTGTTCGTGGTCTCAGCGACCGCGTCGGCTGATTATAATGTGAAAACTTAATTACATTAAGACCGTCGTTGCGCAGCGGCACAAGGGTGTGACTGTAACGCGACGGTTGTGGGTTCGATCCCCACTCGAGGAAGTGAAATATTTTTTTACCTCTATATTTCCATTTCTTTGCTCTCGCTCTGGTGTCGAGACAAAGCGCGGCGTTGAGTTCTGCTAATCAACACGCTATGGCTACAAAATTCGGCAGGAAGTGGGGAACGGAGTGTCTTAACACTAGGTCCCCTCTGCCTACCCTGCTGGGTGCGGGATACAGCGTGAAGCTGATTTAATTTAATTTATATATTTTTTTAATTATATTATTTAATCCTTTGATGGCGAAAAAAAAAGTGACAGATCTTAATTGTATATACGAGTATGTCATAGTGTGTGACAAACACATTATATCGATAATTGATTGCCTCGTCTTCTAGTACACATATTCATTCCTTGTTAATAGGATATCTATAATCTCATAAGTATATATATTTTCATATGCACATGCATATCCATCCATCCATCCATCAGCCTTTCAACGTCCACTGCTGGACATAGGCCTCCCTTAATTCTCGCCACTCCGTCCGGTCCTGCGCCCTTTGAATCCAGCGGATTCCCGCTGTCTTTTTTTACATGCATATAGATAGTAAAAATTTCTTGAGCTTCACGCTGTATCCCACACATAGCATGGTAGGCAGAGGGAACCTGGGAACTTAGTATTAAGAAACTCATTTCTTTTAAGATACGTTTCCGCTGAATTCTTTGCCTCGTTACAAGAGTGATGAAATTGAAAATATTAATTATTTCATTTCTTCGTGTGAGAATCGAACCCACATCCTGTCACGTTTACAGTCACAAGCCTTCAGAAATCATTCATTCATATATACATTTGTGTTCTTTCTTAACAATTTATATATATTTAGTAAAATTGTGTTATGAGGAAGAATTTCGTTCTAAAAGTTTGTGTCGTATGTATTTTCTTTAGATAGACGTGAGCTTGCCGTCACAGTTTTTCGAACAAGAAGATAACAATACCATTGTGTGTACAAAATTAAATATAACTTGACAAGTTGACACAAAGGACAGAGGATTACAAAAGTTTCAATTCGCGATTTTATATAAACAGGCCAGTCACGACGACAACTGGTTTTGGATTCGATTCCAACTCGAGGAAAGAAAATATTTAATATTTTCTTTTCCTCGCTCTGGTGTCGAGGCAGAACGCGGCGTTGAGTTTCGCCACTCAGATTTGGCGGAAAGTGGGAAACGAAATGTGTTTGGGAACACTGGGTTCCCTCTGCCTACCCTACTGTGTGCGGGACACAGTGTGAAGCATTGATGTATTTATTCAGTTACTGGATAACGTAGAATGCTGCAAATTTGCATGAAAGATCCTTGAAAAGTATAAGAAATACTGAGTGAGAATTTTCCTTAATCTCTAGGCAACCAAATTATTGGAGTTTTATAGGATTATATTTTATAACATCTTAAACAATTACCAAATATAGGCTTTATCGTAATGTCTCTATCTTAATAATTAAGTACTAGTGACATAAATATCAATGCGATCAATCCAAATGTAGGACATTAATTACGACCGCGCGACCGACAACGCGCCTAATAGGATATATTAGTTCCATACGTTACGGTGTTTGTATTTGCGTGAATCTCGACAATTACAGGAAGATATAGAAACTAGCTTTAAGATATATTCTTAAGCGTATTGTAATATATTTTAATTTTAAATTTGTTTGTTTATATATTATTTTATTGCTTTTAGGCATACCAGTTGACAAATTGAAATTTATTATTAAAACCTTTATTTTATTTTTATGGCATACACTTTTTCTGGTAAGCTGTTGCCTTTCTACTGGTAGCTTTTAATTTTATTTTGAATAAACTAAAAATTACATAATAGAACTTAAGAATTTGTAGTTTTCTCTGAAATGTGAAGCTTAGATCGTTATATGGTTGCTTCGTCTAAAATGATTTTCGCTATTCGTTTTGATGCAAGTGCCTTTTTCATTTTGTGCACGCTTAAAGTACGTGTATGAATCAAAATTGAAAAATTCTATGCAATTATTCTGCAGAGCCTCCGGCAAGTTTCCTTTTGATGAATTTTCGTTCATTTTTATCGTAATGGTATTTTATAGAAAGTATAAGCAAAAAAAAAATAATAAAGTAGATTGCTGATATTTTTGAATGAAAATTGGAAGAATTACAATTTTTAATTGTATTTCTTACTAGTAAATGCTTACGTCACTGATTTTTAATCATGACTGAGAGACGAATAATTAATTGCGGCAGTAATGAGTCACTATGAAGGTTGCGGGTAATAAAGCTACAACTAATGTTTTTTATTAGTGTTTTATTGTCTTGATTTAAATGAATCATGTTCTAGATCTTTATTAACATTTTTTTTTACAAAACTATATATTGTTAAAAATAAAAGAAGTGCGTTCAGTTATTTTATCTATGACTGTTTGATACAATAAATACAAATAAGTTTAGAAGTAATAGTATAGAGAAAGAATATATTATTATCGCACAAAAAAACCTTGATTACCTCATATATGTAAAACAAAAAAAATTACACATTTTTCACATAGGAGTTAAGGTCATCAGAAATATAATACTTCGTAGGTGTGTTATCGAAAAACCTATGGATAATATCGTAAAATATTTTCATGGCAACATCGAAGAAGCTTTTACCAAACGCATCCATAATAAATTTCCAGTTTTCATTTAGAAATCCGACGATTATGTCACCTGAAAATAAATTACTTAAGATTTAAAGATTTAATTTTTTTGTAAATATAATAAGTTTAGTTGTTGGTAATTAAATAATGGAATAATAAGAGGAATAATAATAATTTATAGTAATATATATTTTTTTAGTATGAAGTGTCGCTTTGGCTTCTTCATACTGTTGAAAATGATTGCCTACGCTCATGACAAAAACAACTTCATATTCCTGTACAAAAAGGTCATGAAACGCATAGAAACTTTTGTCTTCATTTTACTTAGAATGTGGGAAGTCGAACTCTAATAAAAACAAGTGTAAACTTCCCTATTTTATTTACTTCATATAAAATAAAAAAATAAAAAATTCCAAGCGAAGAACAATGTCAAGGACATTGCATCTGACATCTTAAGCTGATTTATTAATTAGCTGGTTTCTTTCAAGCAGATTTTTCTGTACAAAATATTTATTAAATCTTATAACACTTTTATTTTTGTATAATAGCTATTCTGAATATCAAATAAGTTTTGTTTATTCACTTTAAATTAAATCTCCCTCATATATAGGGGGAACCTGGAAATCTAGTGTTCGGACACTACATTCCTCATTAGGTTTTTTTACTCACCTTCCGCCGACATTACGTGTAGAGTGACGGAACTTAACGCCGCGTTTTGCCTCCTTTTCTTTCATTTCCAAATATTTAATTTTTTACTTAAAAAAGCAACTACACGTTTTTGCTCAATGAAACTAACAAATTAAGATACTCGACTCTCCGAGTATATAACGTATTATATTGAGTTGCGAAACTCAACGCTGCACTTAGATATTGGCGAATCTTTAAAACAGTATTTAACTTACTGACATCAAGGTCTCCCATGTAAATGTTATCAGCAGATAATTTCATACCACCTATATCGTATTTGTAAATCGTTTGGTTAGTTCTACACTTAATATATATGTCTCCATCTTCTTTCTTTACAAAATAATAATAATAATCCAATATTAAATGAATTTTATCTGAAATATCATAAAAATATATATTGTTTTATTATATTCGTATATAAATCTAAATAAAAAACTAAATTAAGAATTTTGTAAATATTACCTAGTTTGACTTTTGCATTACCGTTCCCGTGCACTCCTCTGCCGCCAAACAGATTCTGAATGAGAGGACTTGCTCCAATTGCATTGAACTTGCCTTTGATTATAACATCACAAGTAACTTCTACTTGAGTATGGCCGTTATCGAGGTCAGTACTAAAATTAATTTGATCTACATTGTAAAAGCATGTTAAGAAAAATTATGTAATAGATTTTGAAAAATTTTATAAAAAAAATATAATTAGAATTATTCATTTATTCATTTTTGTATTGAAAAATTAAAAGTTCCTGTGGGATTCGAATACCAAAATAAATATTGATACAAAATATATATTAACCAATTCTGGACACTTACTTTACTTTATCAATTACACATTCTTTTATCCCTTTAGCAACTCCATCTTCCAATGTAATATTTAATAGTCCTAAAACCGATACTGGTATATTGTTTAGCCTAATAGGATCAATAGGTGGCATATTAAGCTCTTGGATGCCATTTTTGCTTATGTCTTGTAAAACGCCTTGGATTAGTTCTTTCAGACATGTTTCATCGCTGAAAGAGCACTTTTGTATTGTTTCCACTGAAATCAAAAATTATTAAATTATTAATTTAATTATAGCTGTTCTTTTCCTATTTAACCTATATCTATGGACGTCATTTTTTATGACACAAATATGGACGCGGCGTTGAGTTCTGCTACTCAACACGCAATGCCTCCAGAACTAGGCAGAAAGTGAGGAACGGAGTGTCTTGACACTAGGTTCCCTCTGCCTACCCTGCTGCATACGGAATACAGTGTGACGCTGATTAATTAATTACTAAATTGACAACAACATAGTTGCACTTTACTATGCGATGCTGGTACCGAGTAGTAGTACGTTTTTTTTAATTATTTTTAGGAAAATTGTCATTTTCCTGAATAATGCTTTCTTTATTCATTATATAATTATGAGAATAAAGAAGAAAGTCTTATATACAAGATTGTTACATATTACGCTATTTATCTAATATACATACCATAGGCAGACTGGCCCACACAAAGCGACGCGGACAAAATGAACAACGTCGTATATAACATCTCGTTGTGTACACCGCAAAAACTGAATATATAATAATTAAAATTACCTAGGTACGTTGTTTATATTATAAGTACCATAATAATAAAAAAATGGCAAATATAATGTAAAATCTAGAAAACCGGTACCAATAATTACAACCCTGAGATGTGAAACATAAGATTATGAGATACAATGTAGAGGGTAATTATCGCCTAGATATCTATCTATCTTTGTATAGATATCAACAGAGTTATAAAACATGCTTAGTTCACACATTTAAGTATACTAGAAGATATTTCAGTCAACTGTCATCTTGTTGAAACATAAATATATTATTGCCTTATAGGTATACTAGCGGACGCGCGCAGCTTCGCTTGCGTAATTAGGGGTGAATTATAATAAACCACGAACCATGTGTTCAATGAAATATTTTTAAGAGTCTAAATTTAAAATTTTATAAAAATCGGTGGTGTTCTAAAGATTTTTCCAAAAAAATTTCAACCCCTTATTTACACCCTTAGGGGGTGAATTCTAGAAAACCATGAAACACATCTGTAATTAAATATTTTTAACAGTCTAAATTTCAAATTTTATAAAAATCGGTGGCGATTTAAGAATTTTTCCATACAAACTTTCAACCCCTTATTTGCCCCTTATGGAAAGAATTCTAGAAAACCATGAAATACGTGTTCAATTAAATACTTTTAAGAGTCAGAATTTCAAACTTTATAAGAATCGGTGCCGATTTAAAAAAAATTCCATACTAACTTTCAACCCCTATTTCGCCCCTTTAAGGTTAAAATTTTTCAAAATCCCTTCTTAGTGGATGTGGACATCCACTAAGAAGGGATTTTGAAAAATTTTTTGAAAGATTACGAAAGATTTGAAAGATTACGAAAGTAAACATCTGTCCAAATTTCACGTTTCTACCATGAGCGGTTACGGCTGTGCGTGCGTCTTACCTCAGTCAGTGAGGACAAGTCCTTTTATATATATAGATTATTTTTTGCGGTGGAGAAGTTGTTTTCTACAGAAATTAACTAAATTTTCTATTGTCTTTAAAATAGGAACTATCATTTGAATTCCTTAGTTATTAGTTTGATGTTTTTATATACAAAAATATACATAGCAATTACAAATTAATAGTACCTACCTACCGCCATCAGGAACGTCAATTGTCATAGATCAAGATCGTGTATTACATGGCGTATGGTATATAATTGCTATAAAATATGTAATCTTAGGCTCCTTGTAGGAATAACACGTATATATAATAAAATGTCACAAGGTCAACATTTAAATAAACACTTGGAAAAAAATCTATTAAACTGAACTAAGCATTACGCTTGTAAATCTGTTCCTTTATTTAAACTGTTTGAATGTCTTACTAGATTTTCTTCAACTTCACTAGTAGGGAGCCTGTGTTCTAATAAAATTTTATTAAAAAAAATATTATAAAAGCGTTAAATTTTAATTTTACGTCTTGAATAAAAAAAAATGACAACTTATTAAACTGTATATATCCAAATAAAGATAAATAAAAATATTATGCACATTACTTATCCTTCACATTTTAGCACAAAGTAAATCTGCAGCTTTACATACATGCTCGTCACACTTCGTTAAGATTCTTCAAAATCACTTGAAACTGTCTTCCGGGTATAATAAAAAAGAATTTTTTATTTAGTATTTAAACTAAAATGTACTCTCAAATCTCTGGTTAATTATTACAATGCACAAGTTCAAAGCGTTACAATTACCTACGTTAATAATACATTATTTATTTATTTTATTTTTTACACGGTAGGTACATTATTTATTTTATTTTTTTACTTCAAATCATATTATGTAATAATAATGTAAATGCCATTCTTGGAGCAGGGGCACAAAGTGAGACTGTAAATGCGACAGGTTGTGTGTTCGATTCCCACTCGGGGAAATTAAATCTATATATATAAAATCGAAAGGTCACTCGCTCATCACGAAATCTCAGAAACTACATGTGCTAGGAATCTCAAATGTTGCATAGGAGTTATTTATAGGACGTAGATGCTCGCTAAGACGGGAATTTGCAATATTCGACTTCTAAGGGGTTGTTTTTGGGGTTGAAAGTTTATATGAAACTTCGGTACTACAATTGCTAGGAGTCTCAAATTTTGCATGAACGTCACTTATAGGACGTAGGTACTCATGGAGACAGAAATTAATAATAACGTAGTTCACGCAGGCGAAGCCGCGGGCGGGCCGCTAGTATATAATAATTCCATACTTCAAGTCTTAATATACTCAAATGATCTCAACTAGAACTTAATTAGATTTACAATGAATAACGATTGTAGTAACATACATAAGCACTCCACTAAGCCTTACGTATTTAGTATATTAATGCAACGCGAGACAGTCGTTTATAATCTGTCGATTGTTGTTAAGTAGGTTAATTGACTTATAGCGCTATTATACTACATTAGGTACTTAGAAGTACGTGACATCGTCTGTGTATATTGTAGAGGAAGCTTTAATTGACATATTGAAGTCCAAAAGACGTAGACTAAACTGAGATAATTTAATACAACCGTATCTTAGCAACTATTACAAAAAAAAAACACAATAATAATAAAAAAATACTGAGTATAATATACTTTAAATATAAAAATTAATGAATTAAATAAATAATTCACACACTGTTGTTTTTTTTTTTTTGTTGTGTTGCCCTTATCAAATCGCGAGGACACTTCAGTAAGTGAAGTGTTAAAAAAGACTAAGCATTTTTATTCAGTAGTGTCCTTTATTTCTTAATAAAATTAATGGTAAAAAATGGTAAGGTGTAGACAACGTAGCTATTAACGGTCAAATGCAATATTAATATTAACTAATATAATTTTATTAATCCTAAGTGAGTATAAAAACATTTTATAGAATTAACATATTATAACAAAAAGTAGGTTTACCACAGTAATAAAAAACTTCAAATCTTCAAAATTTATTTTATATTTCAAATATTATTATAATATTTTATAAGTATTAAGTATATTAATATTTATGAAAATACAATTTGCAAAATCCTATATAACATATAGATATTTTTACAAAACAACAACACTTAAAGCATCTACATAAATGAATATAGAAGAAATTCATCTTAAACAGTCTTTAAAATATTATATTTTTATAAATATTGTTTAAGATCTTCATTGACATATTTATCTGCTGGAATTTTATCACCGAACTTCTGGAGTAGTTCAACGTAAAGCTCCATAGCTTTGTCTATGATAATAGGCCCTAACGATTTCATTAAGGTCCTCCAGTTCTCATTGAAGAATGCTGATACAATTTGGCCTGAAATTTTATTTTTCTTTTTATAAGCAATTATGAAGTCAGTAGCGCAGGGGCATAGATTGAGGCTCGATTCCTAGTCGAATGAAAAATTTAATATTCTAAAGTTCGCGCAAAGCGCGGCGTTGAGTTCAGCCACTCAACACGCAATGCCTCCAGAATTCGACGTAAAATAGGGAACAGAGTGCCTTAACACTAGGCTCCCTCTGTCTACCCTACTCTGTGCTATAATTAAATCAAAATTTGGATGTTTTTCTGTAATATATTGTAAAAATTTACGGAGACTATTATTATTAATAATTTTAAAATAATAATAATATGATTTTATATATGTTTACGAAAATAACATATTTTATACTTACTTATATCATTATTGGCAACCATGATGTTTTCAGTAACGAAGTGAGCATTTCCAATGTCGTAGTCGTACTTAGCACCCTTGTTTGAAATTTTCAAATAAATTTTACCGTCTTTCTTGTAAG
>JAEBDU010009924.1:0-35184 GCA_016802625.1 Heliconius numata | reverse complement strand
TTTATAAAATTTGAAATTTAGATTTTTAAAAGTATTTAATTGAACACGTGTTTCATCGTTTTCTAGAATTCTCCCCTTAAGGGTGCAAATAAGGGGTTGAAAGTTTGTATAGGTTTTTTTTAAATCGTTACCAATTTTTATAAAATTTGAAATTCAGACTCTTAAACGTATATAATTTAACACATGTTTCATGGTTTTCTAGAATTCACCCCCTAAGGATACAAATAAGGGGTTGAAAGTTTGTATGGGAAAATTCTTAAATCACCACCGATTTTTATAAAATTTGATATTTAGACTCTTAAAAATATTTAATTGAACATATGTTTCATGGTTTTCTAGAATTTACCCCCTAAGGGTGCAAATAAGGGATTGAAAGTTTGTATGGAAAAATCTTTAAATCGCCACCGATTTTTATAAAATTTGAAATTTAGACTCTTAAAAATATTTCATTGAACACATGTTTCATGGGTTATTAGAATTCACACTTAAATACGTAAGCGAAGCTGCGCGCGTCCGCTAGTTAATTTTATAAAATTTGTGGCTTTTAGATTTAGTGATATAGACGCATACCATAGAAATATTGACAAATATTGGGCCATACTTGGGCCCTGCCCAAGTTGTTATGTTGATCCACTTTTACTAAGACACTATCTTTATCTCTTCGAGATTAGATGGGCTGCCAGGTACTCCAGACCTTAATTTTTGTTACGTATAAATATCTGGAAATTGTTTGTCAAAATGTTAAATTTTCCCAAAGGCAGTATATTTATATCTCTTATAGTTTAGACAGGCTTTTAAGGTTCCACATCAGGTGTCCAGATTTTCAAAATAAACTATAACCTAGAAGTTGCCTAGACTTTATAACTATACAACAAAAAGTTTCATTCAAATCAGTCTAGTACTTCCGGAGGTTAGCGTGTACAGACAAATAAACAGACAAACAGAAATTTTTTTGTAGATTTGGACTCTATTATTGTTCATGTAGCTTGAAACGTCGACCAGTGATGAAACAAACTTATGTTTTCTGTTGAGGCATCCCTTGGGAATGTTTCCTCATAGGTGAAAGGAACTTGGTTCAATTTAACCTCCAGAAGACATAAGTTTGCGCGTTTATCACAACATTTGTCGTCTTCAAAAACAATACCCTTATATAGAGCGTGTGACTGAAAGTATCGCGATCATGTAGAAAGCAAGGCCAAATTGGTCTTAAAGAAAGTGGTGGTCATCAGCAGCTTTATAGGATCGAGGTACGTTCATATATGGGGCCACGTTGTCTCTGGGCGGGTGCATCCCAGTGCCAGCTTGGCACATTTAATTGCTTACAACGTAGAACCGTTTGAAACAATGGGGAACCAATGATCTGTAAAAGTGTCAACTTTAGCATTGCGTAGAAACGTCTTCTAGCTGTGTATTCTCTATCGTATTTATCACGGGGAATGTCCTGGAAAACTGTTTGACTTGCTTTCTGCAGCCGTATTTTCTAATCGTAAAATAGGTAAATCATAAACTTAAATACCATCCACACCATCTTGATAATCATAAGGGTTATAAAAACAATAAAGTTTTATTCTTCATTAAATGGATAGAAAAATATGATAGAAGACTATACACTAACAGCACGTTAGCACCTACATAAGTACATGTTACTTGTGTGTATGGTTGCACCCGTGCAAAGCCGGGGTGTGTGGCTTGTAACTGATAGAATAATACTACAGGATATCTTTATCTTATACTGCATTTTAAACACCTAATAACTTGTAACATATTGCTTTGAAATGTATCTAGTAAAAGGTTATTATGAGACCAGTCGTGACGTAGGGGCATTAAGTGTGACTGGTACCGCAGCACGTTGTGGGTTCGATTCCCACTTGAGGAAATTAAATATCGAATATTTGCATTTCTTCGCTCTGGTGTCGAGCGCGGCGTTGAGTTTTCTCACTGAACACACAATGCCTCCAGAATTCATCGGAAAATATGAATAGAGTGTCTTAACACTACGTTCTCTTTGCCTACCCTGTTGCGTGCGGCGATCTACAGTAAACAGTCATAATATCTAATGTGATTTGTAGGTGCATGTTGGACACGGATTTGTTTTAAATGGTTAGTGTAGGCTTAGGAGATAAACATTTTCTATCATGGACTTTTACTTAGAACTTTTGAAGGAGAACAATTATTTTTCACATGTAATTTTTACGTAGCTTTACGCGGTGGACGCATGGAACCTCTCAAGCTCTCCAGTTTTGCAACATCTTTTTAATGTTTCTCCTCTGCGATTGGTTATATCGTGATGTAATACTTATAGCCTAAACATTCCTATATGTAGGCACTATGATACACAAAACTAATTATTCAATTTAAATCCGTACTTTCTGAGATTACCGCGTCAACTAAGCAATCTCTTTAGTTTTATAATAATAGTAGTCATAGAAGTTGTATAAAATATTTCCTGTAATATAAGTTTCATGAAGGGAATTAAAAGATGTGTTCGCGAGGGGGGATGAATATAAATACGTATTTTGACAGAAATGAAAGAACGCCTGATAAAATTATATACTTTAAAATTAGCATATAAATGTTTGCTTTTGAGATAATAATAGGCGCTCTTAACTAATAAAGTAAAATGAAGATATTTACTTAAATTTAACTAAAAACTATGAATTAACAATTCTAAATAATTATTATGATATTAATAAACGTAAAAAAAATGTTTATTACGTACAATAATTTATTTTAAGACGACAGATTATATATTTTTAAAGTTTAGCTGGGTGACTGGGGTTCCACTTTGTGGTAGGATCGATTTTTTTTATGTCAACAGAAAATGCTCATCACGCTGAATAACTTTTCCTAAAGCGTTGTATTGATATCTCTTATAGATTAGGCGGGCTGCTAGGGCTTCACATCAGGTATTCGGGCTATCAAAATAAATTATAGCCTATATGTAGGCGAAGACTAATAGCTATACAACAAAAGAAGTTTCATTTAAATCCGTCCAGTAGTTTTTGCGTTAAAGAGTCACAACAGACAGACAGACAAGAATTCCAAAAATTATATTTTTACCTTCTATTATTTGTATTAAGTCCCCCTGAAGTGTTTTTTTTAGTTTATATTCAATGTACAGATTTTACCCCCTTAACAGTTTTATTATATATATAGATATATATATAGATATAGATTATCATGAGAATAATATTATATTAAATGATGAGAATAAACTAAAATATAATTTCAGGATGGAAACTATCCCTCACTCTACCAAATGAGATCGTTTTTGGGATATCGAAATATGGCAAGTATCAGTAAATATTATTTTCTTTAGATATTGGTTTTCTGTCTGTGTCTAGTCTGACTAATCAGTCAGGGTTATTATCATTTTCTCGCTGTAGAAATAGAAAATGAGCGTAGTAGAATAACAAATATCTCGAAAATTGCGTGGAAGCTGGAGTGTCTTAGCACTAGGTTCCCTCTGATTACCAAGCTTGCTATTCGGGATACAAACTCGTATAATTATTTTCTTTTACTTATAGTAAAAGTTATTTAAAGAGTATTGTGTCTATTTACATAGTATCATCTAAATTTTAATTTATTTAATTTTCAGGAAATATCAATAAGAACACAACCGAAAATAATTAGAATTGAAAGAATAATAAAACATGAAGACTATCATGCACCTAAAGTATATAACGACATAGCTTTACTGGAGTTAGCGGAGTCAGTAGAATTCGGTCCACTCATCCGTCCTGCCTGTCTTTGGACTAACATGGGTACTGGTGGCTTAGGAGCGCTTTCTGTTTCTGGATGGGGAGTAGTGGATCCAAGTATGTCATTTTTCTCAGCTTTCCAATTTTCGTCGTACTTAGCAAGATATGCAAAGGAACTTAGTGGTTAGTCACTCTGTTCTTCACTTTTTATCTACTACTGTAGCTATTAACAAAATAAACTAAGATAGAAGGCGGCTTTAATACTATAAATGAATGTGACATTATGTACGTATTTGAAGAATTTACTAATCTAATATTAAATGCTAATATTGACTTCTAAAATAACTTAGCGTTGACCTGCGGTTTTAGCGACGAATATATTTACTTTGAACGCAAATATTGGACATTTCGGATAATAAAATTATCTAAAGTGGTTTTAATAAATGTCATCGAACAATATTAAATGAAAAGTAAAATAATATTACATTTAGGTTATAGTGTATTATATGAATGTTTTAAGTTTTATAATAAAATAAAAATACTTATTAAT
The DNA here is from genome assembly GCA_016802625.1 of Heliconius numata. Lineage (NCBI taxonomy): Eukaryota > Metazoa > Arthropoda > Insecta > Lepidoptera > Nymphalidae > Heliconius > Heliconius numata. The sequence goes on along the minus strand of JAEBDU010009924.1, from coordinate 30,933 downwards.
TTTTTTGCAACTTGAGGAAACGTGGTGTTAAGACACTGTATTCATCATCATCATTCAAGGTAAGATAATGCGTAAAAATAAATAATAGAGTCCCTACATAAAAATGAAAATGAACAAACGATGAGAAATAAAAATATTAAATATTTCATTGCCCGGAATGGAAATCGAACTTCAACCGTCTCGTCTACAACGACATCTTTGCACCTCTAGGTCAGGACGGTCTTTATCAGTTAATTATTTCATTAACTAAATTGTTTAGGCCATTTTTTAAAAATGGACTAAACAATTTAGTTTTAAATTAAGCGCTTAATAGTTTAAAAGTAAATATAAAGTAGTCTGCCGCTATATAAATGCCGTTTTCTTTTTTTATTTGAAATATATATATTAATTAATTGTTAATAATATTAATCTATATTAATTTATTTACAGTATCTCGTCGAGCTACCACTGAGCTGCAAGTGGCAAAAGTGGGTGTCATAAATTCAGATCACTGCGACGAATTGTTGATATGGCGAAGAAACAGAAACTGGCAAGGCTTGACTGACCGTCAGATCTGCGCCGGATATCTACCTGGTGGCGTTGATACTTGTCAGGTATGTAACTACAGCTATAAATAGAGAATCTGATGTTATGTCACTTTGGTTCCCAGACTCTGCTCCAATATGAGGCCAGTCGTGGTGCAAAGGCACAAAGTGTGCTGCAAAATCGACCGGTTGTGGGTTTGATCCCCACTTGAGGAAAGGAAATATTTATTTAAATTTATATTTTCGTTTCTTTATTCTGATGTCGAGGCAAAGCGCGGCGTTGTCCACCAGTCAACACGCAATGCCTCCAGGATACAGCGGAAAGTGGGAACGGAGTCTCTTAACACGCGATTCCCTCTGTCTACCCTGCTGTATGCGGGATACATACATAAATCAGCCACTGCACCATCTCGGAGCAGGTGATGATTAAAAAAAAGGGATTATTACGTAGGAAATGGAATTCTTTTAAGTAAGATATTAATATAATTAAATATGTATATATACATATATATAATAATTTACTGTTTGTTTGTACCAAAGGGTGATTCTGGAGGTCCCCTGCAACTCAAAATCAACTTAACACAACAATGGCCTATGTACTTCCTGGTAGGAATAACCTCCTTCGGCTACGGCTGTGCGAGAGCGAACATACCGAGCGTGTATACCAGGACAGCCAGCTTTGTGGACTGGGTAGAGAGAATTGTGTGGCCAGATGACAAATAAATATACTTTATGAATTTATTTTTGTTTTGTTTCTCTTTTTCACTTTAAATGCTTTGCGCAGATAGAGGAAATTTAATTTTACTGCAATCTAAATAACGAAGTAACCCATTCCTAGCCCTACAAAAATGCAATCACTTCTTTTTAATGAATGCCATCATGAAATTTTAATTTAAGTAATGAAAATTTTAATAATGGGTAAATAGATAGAAGCTGTATTGAAATTCCGGTTAAAGATTTAATTTATATTTTTCATGTTTAACGATGTAATTTTTAAGAAAAATTTTACTAATCGCGTACTCAAGGTATATTAAATCAAAAATCATTTAATGTAAATCTGTTTGCTTCATATAAAATAACACAAAAACTATTAAATTAAAATTTTACATACCGGCACTCTCCGAAGTCGTGGTAGACCAGCAACATGTACTCTTGAAGATCCTCTGTATTAGACCGCTTAGGCGCAGTGCGTACGACCCGTAGACTAGCGGGTTCATACACGAGTTGGACACCGCCATGGCAAAGAGAAGATCTTGGACTTGAGGTGAGACGCGTGACGCTGAATCTCTATCTACCATGTACCTGATAAAAAAATAATTTGGTAATTTCTTTTTAAAATTAAATAATTCACATTTACAGGGTTTCGTATCTCAAAAGAAAAAAACACAACTCTTATAAGTTGTTCCAGATATTAGCCCAGATATATGAAAACACAGAGAGACAGCTAAAATTTTAAATGGTTTATTTAAGTTTCAGTATTGTATAAAAAACTAGAGGCAACTGAATAAGGATTAAGTACTATGTATTTAGGATTAAACATTTTTGATTAAGAATTAATGTTAAGAATTTAAAAATAAAGATTATGGATTAAGAATTGAATGTTAAGGATTAATCTTACGAAATAAAGATTAAGAACTAAATAATAAAGATGAAAGACTATTCAGTAATTGAGTATATTACAAATTAAGGTTATAGTTTCGAGTGTTAAAAGAAAAATAATACACTTATAGGACCACTTTTTCGTCTAAATATTTTTTTTTTAACTTCAAGCTGTATTTCACAGCCAGTAGAGTAGGTAGAACTCTATGTTAAAACACTGCATTTCACACTTTGTTTTTCGTCAAAATTCCAACACATTGCGAGACGAATGGTGGAACTTAACACCGCACTAAAAGCATAGCGTAACTAATATATTCCGTCAGATTGGAAATCGAACCCACAAACATCATATTGAGATCAACACTGTGCTAAAACAGTCATAAGCTATAATAAACTATATTAAATACTAGCAGACCCGCGAACTTCGTATCGCCTAACAGTCGATTTTTTTTAATATGTATTCTGCTATTCTCGACACCGGGTCAGCTAGTAAGATAAAAAAAATTAAAACTTAAATCATTTTTAATTCTTATAATATTCATTAAAAATGATAATAAAAATAACAATTTCTGATATCTTATTATGATGCCTACTTATTATATTTTATTTTATTTTTGCTTATTCTAAATTCAGTTTCATTTTCATTGTACTACTTTATGATACACGTTATTTTTTGTTTGGTTATCTGGCGCGTAAACAAACAGAGCAGATGGTTTTCCAACACGGGAACAGGCAACATACAATAGACCATGCGAGAAACATGAGTTTTCTATATTAATACCACAAACACTTAATAACTGCCCCTGGGATTTGTTTATAGTCATTGCGAAAGCAAGCCGTACTGGAAACTGTAGTCTTTTAAGATCGAATGGTATGTCAGGCGAAATCATTGGGATGCCCCGCATCATCAAAAAGTCTTCTCCTTTATACTTTCCTTTCAATATGATTGCTTCTATTGCGTTATTCATTATTTTTTTATCACTAATCGTGTGCCGTTACAAAGTTTCAGTTGGTTAATATTTCGCAACATTATAACTACACATTCAAGCTTTAATTGAAGGCTGTGAGTCGGCAATTCTGGCAAATCAAGTGAATTTAAAAATTCCGGTGGATAGTTCACGACATCATCTTCATTAGTTGCCGTATCAACTGACTTATGTGTCCTTATTTTGCCAGGAATGCCATCTTGAAAATTTATATATAATTCATTTACATCAGTGTGTTTGGCAGCCAGTAAAGCTCTTTCGCACAACCAATTATGGAATAAATAATCAGCAACATTTCAGCAACATTTGGAAGCATTTTATGAATGAGTTCATCTTTTGATTACGTTAACTGATAAAAACTATCAGGAAAGGTGATGCAGCCAGTCAGCGCATATATAGGAAGTTTGCCATTACCAATATCCATGAGTTGTTTAGAGAATATGTTTCCATATAGATTATTTCGCAACATGTTACGCATATTCTTGCTTAAATGTAATACCTTGAGATGTTTCCACAATTTCGAGGACTTTAAACATCTCAGCAACTCAGCTTGCATTGAACGTGGGACAACTGGCAATCCTCCTCCTTATAATAAAATCATTGCGCCACCAAATTGATTGGCAAACTGAGTTTTTACAATAACCTTACAATATTGGCAAGCTGAGTTCATAGATCCAATAGCAACACAGCTGTAGGTACTGCTGGCATCAATTGATATATCGTAACAAAAAGCAGCTCGATCCAAATTTGCACCATTATCAGTCAACTATCGTGCTCACGTTCATTGCAATCTTCACGTTCTGGGCAGTACGATTAGATTCTTCTGCCTAAATTTGTCCACCGCCTTATAGAAGGCATATTTTGTAAGTCACAAATACACAACACTTCATTAATTTTATAAAATTTGTGGCTTTTAGATTTAGTGATATAGACGCACAATGAGACGTTCACATTTCAATTGACATCTTACCATAGAAATATTGACAAATATTGGGCCAGGCCAGGGCCCAAGTTGTTATGTTAATCCACTTTTACTAAGACGCTATCTTTATCTCTTCGAGATTAGATGGGCTGCCAGGTACTCCAGACCTTAATTTTTGTTACGTATAAATATCTGGAAATTGTTTGTCAAAATGTTAAATTTTCCCAAAGGCAGTATATTTATATCTCTTATAGTTTAGACAGGCTTTTCAGATTCCACATCAGGTGTCCAGATTTTCAAAATAAACTATAGCCTAGAAGTTGCCTAGACTTTATAACTATACAACAAAAAGTTTCATTCAAATCAGTCTAGTAGTTCCAGAGGTTAGCGTGTACAGACAAATAAACAGACAAACAGAAATTTTTTTGTAGATTTGGACTCTATTATTGTTCATGTAGCTTGAAACGTCGACCAGTGATGAAACAAACTTATGTCTTCTGTTGAGGCATCCCTTGGGAATGTTTCCTCATAGGTAAAAGGAACTTGGTTCAATTTAACCTCCAGAAGACATAAGTTTGCGCGTTTATCACAACATTTGTCGTCTTCAAAAACAATACCCTTATATAGAGCGCGTGACTGAAAGTATCGCAATCATGTAGAAAGCAAGGCCAAATTGGTCTTAAAGAAAGTGGTGGTCATCACCAGCTTTATAGGATCGAGGTACGTTCATATGTGGGGCCATGTTGTCTCTGGGCGGGTGCATCCCAGTGCCAGCTTGGCACATTTAATTGCTTACAACGTGTTCTACGTTGTAAGCAATTAAACAATGGGGATAAACTACGTTTGAAACAATGGGGAACCAATGATCTGTAAAAGGCTTGACACTTTAGCATTGCGTAGAAACGTCTTCTAGCTGTGTGTTCTCTATCGTATTTATCATGGGGAGTGTCCTGGAAAACTGTTTGACTTGTTATCTGCAGCTGTATTTTCTAAACGTAAAATATGTAAATCATAAACTTAAATACCATCCACACCATCTTGATAATCATAAGGGTTATAAAAACAATAAAGTTTTATACTTTATTAAATGGATAGAAAAATATGATAGAAGGCTATACACTAACAGCACGTTAGCACCTACATAAGTACATGTTACTTGTGTGTATGATTGCACCCGTGCAAAGCCGGGGTGTGTGGCTTGTAACTGATACAACAATACTACAGGATATCTTTATCTTATACAGCATTTTAAATACCTAATAACTTGTAACATATTACTTTGAAATGTATCTAGTAAAAGGTTATTATGAGACCAGTCGTGACGTAGGGGCATAAAGTGTGACTGGTACCGCAGCACGTTGTGGGTTCGATTCCCACTTGAGGAAATTAAATATCGAATATTTGCATTTCTTCGCTCTGGTGTCGAGCGCGGCGTTGAGTTTTCTCACTGAACACACAATGCCTCCAGAATTCATCGGAAAATATGAATAGAGTGTCTTAACACTACGTTCCCTTTGCCTAACCTGTTGCGTGCGGCGATCTACAGTAAACAGTTATAATATCTAATGTGATTTGTAGGTGCATGTTGGATACGGATTTGTTTTAAATGGTTAGTGTAGGCTTAGGAGATAAACATTTTCTATCATGGACTTTTACTTAGAACTTTTGAAGGAGAACAATTATTTTTCACATGTAATTTTTGCGTAGCTTTACGCGGTGGACGCACGGAACCTCTCAAGCTCTCCAGTTTTGCAACATTTTTTTAATGTTTCTCCTCTACGATTGGTTATATCGTGATGTAATACTTATAGCCTAAACATTCCTATATGTAGGCACTATCATACACAAAACTAATTATTCAACAATTTAAATCCGTACTTTCTGAGATTACCGCGTCAACTAAGCAATCTCTTTAGTTTTATAATAATAGTAGTCATAGAAGTTGTATAAAATATTTCCTGTAATATAAGTTTCATGAAGGGAATTAAAAGATGTGTTCGCGAGGGGGGATGAATATAAATACGTATTTTGACAGAAATGAAAGAACGCCTGATAATATTATATACTTTAAAATTAGAATATGTGTTTGCTCTTGAGACAATAATAGGCGCTCTTAACTAATAAAGTAAAATGAAGATATTTACTTAAATTTAACTAAAAACTATGAATTAACAATTCTAAATAATAATTATGATATTAATAAACGTCAAAAAATTTTTTATTACGTACAATAATTTATTTTAAGACGACAGATTATATATTTTTAAAGTCTAGCTGGGTGACTGGGGTTCCACTTTGTGGTAGGATCGATTTTTTTTATGTCAACAGAAAATGCTCATCACGCTGAATAACTTTTCCTAAAGCGTTGTATTGATATCTCTTATAGATTAGGCGGGCTGCTAGGGCTTCACATCAGGTATTCGGGCTATCAAAATAAATTATAGCCTATATGTAGGCGAAGACTAATAGCTATACAACAAAAGAAGTTTCATTTAAATCCGTTCAGTAGTTTTTGCGTTAAAGAGTCACAACAGACAGACAGACAAGAATTCCAAAAATTATATTTTTACCTTCTATTAGTTGTATTAAGTCCCCCTGAAGTGTTTTTTTTAGTTTATATTCAATGTACAGATTTTACCCCCTTTACAGTTTTATTATATATATAGATTTACCTTTCCAAGTATAAATTCCGACACACTGAAACCTACTGAGAAACTCAGAAATTCTCTACATTTATTTTATTGTTTTATCTGAGCTTTCTCGTTGGATTTGTACGTTGTTTTTCTAAGGTTCATACAGTGAGACTGTTTCTCTGGTTATATAAACATGAACATATTTATCTGTCTGTGTGTTCTCTAATGTAATTTACAAATTTTGTAATGACAGAATGTTTGTTGAGCAAATAAAGAAGATAGGTACAAGCGTTGTAGATTTTTTTTAATTTGAGGCCAATCATGGCGCTGGAGCACTAATGTGTGATAAACGCGACAGGTAGTAGGTTCGATCTTTATTCAAGGAAATCAAATATCCTCGCTAGAAAATAATTTCAATTTCTTAAAATTGAATTTGAGATGAAAATATCAAATATTAAGATGGCACCTGCGATATTATTAAAGAAAAAGAAAGATAGTACGATAGGCAGAGACCTTCAAAAACACTGTTGTTTATCGACGGAAAGTCATTTAAAAAGCATGATAGCTGCCCGGAGAATATAAATTAACAGAGAATTGTCAGTGAACGAGGCAAAAGAGGTATACAGAGACCCAAGTGTTCGGCGCTCCGTTCTCCCTGACTATCCCGCTAGAATACAAAGTGAAGCTAAAATAAAAAGATAGCTTACCACATAGTGATAGTGGCGTAAGGCAACCAGCATAGAGCGAACACCGTTACTATGATAACAGTCATGCGTAGAGTGCGGCGCCTCGCCCTCTCCAACACGCGCCTGTCAGAGCGCCGGAGACGAATAGAGTTTATATTATGTACGCATTTCTCTGTAACAAAAAGAAATTAGCAAATTACTCTACTAAAACTCTCTTTTTTTCACTTTCTGTGGAGATTTGACTGCGTCCAATTTCGCGGAAATCCATAGCATATTTTTTTCACGTTTTGTGTAGCAGGGTCGGCAAAGGGATCGTATTAATACCCTCCACTCCCCTCTTTCCGCCGATTTCTGGAGGCATTGCGTGTTAAGTGGCGCAACTCAACGCCGCGCTTTTATTCCATTACCCCGAGTTGGAATCAAACCGAAAATCTGTCGTGTTTACAGCCACACACTTATACCACTGCGCCACATATTGCTCAGATATAAATAAGTATTAATAAAAACAAAGTAAATATAAACATAAACAAAAACATACCATTCTAGCAATTCAATAAAAAAACAAAAGATACGCCGCGCCTCGTTGATTATTTATTCATTACTCATCATATAAGAATGAAAAGATAATAATAATGAAAACGTATTTAAATTGTTTTAAAATGCAAACCATGCGACCAAATGAGATTAATATTGGATGTAATTGAGTAATAAAATATGTTAAATGGCAAAGAGAAGAAAGATTTTTTATATAATTAATTTACCGAAGTAGTTGTATGCAGTTTGCAAGATTTAGTGGTAAGAAAGCAGAGAGATAGGGATCCATTAACCTTCGAAAACACAATATGGATGACGATGATGACCTGTATGTGTGAGTTGATGACAGAGAGTAAGGGGAGAGAGGTATGTAGAGGCCGCAGAGTTTGGCACTCCGTTCTCTCTGCCTAAATAAGCAATATAACCCTTAGATATAAAAAAAATCAATTCCACATGTTTTGAAGCATTGAATACAAATAAATAAATTTGCTGAAATCGATAGGCTCGTCTCAGTTGTGGCACGTGTGTTCAGTTTAATTTTTAGAGAACCTAGAGTTAAGACTCTCTTTTCTCCACGTTCCACCTAAACTTTCGACACGGCATATTGAGTGGTGAAACTTATGTACTTTTTCTTATCAGAGTAGGATTATTTTTGTAATAAAAAGAAAATTTGTACTTTGAGATGAGAAATTAAACTTAAGATTAAACTTTAAATAGATCTCCTTGAAGCTTTACAGATCTTTAACGATCTTCTACCCACTTGTAAGTTGTGGCGTGACTTAGTGCTTCTTTCAAACTAATATTGAAGGATTTCATTATCATATAACGAAGTTAGGCATAATAGAACAGGAGGTGATCGTTGTGAATTCAAATTTCACTCACAGATTACTTTACATTACTTCTAAAATTTTAAAGTAAATACTCGTAAATAATTGACAATTATAGAGTTCAAGCGGGCGAAGCCGCTAGCAGATCGCTAGTTTGTAAAAAAGATAGTTATTCTAGTTTAACTACGAGTATATTAGAAGCCGTCGTAGGGGGTCGCAGGAGCACAAACGTGCGACGGTAAACGTGACCTTAAGTGGTTCGATTCCAACTTGGGGAAATGTGGTATTTAATATTCTCATCCTTGCCCTGGTGACGAGGTAAAGCTCGGAGTTGAAATTTGCTACTCAATATATAATGGTTCAAGAACTACCGCCTCTCAACTGGCAATATTTTTGTTGAAGTGGAAATTCATGACAAGTACTTTAACTGAGTCGTTGCAGCCTATTAAAAGCTTTTATTTTTAGAATACTGGAAATATCATTAGTCCGTCATGAGAGGTATAATGTCTGAGTGTAAACGTAGCGTTTGTGGGTTCAATTCCTACTTAGGATAATTAACTATTTCATGGCCGCGCTCTGGTCACAAGACAACGTTGCGCGTTGAGTTCCGCCACCCAACAAATCCATTCGGAAAAGCCATTCTGAAAATTGGACACATCATAATAGTAGGTTCCCTTAGGTAGGTAATATTTCTTTAATAGGAGATAATTAACATTAAAAAGACATTATTTCCTACGATTAGATATCTTACGTTGTTTGTACAAATGAATCATTATGTATTTATATGTTTGATAAAGGGTTCGCATAATATCTTCCTAATGAAAGCTCGAAGGGTTTCAAATTGCTAATTTAATGAGCTCATCAAAGAATGAAAATGTTATTATATCTACTTAATATTATTTGTATTTACACTCCGATATCATTAAGACATTGCCTTTAGGCCGTATTACGGAGAATATGCGTGTTGAATGGCGGAACTCTACGCCGCTTTTGGTCTCTCTACCAGTGCGAGGAAATGAAAATATTAATTATTTTATATCCTCAACCGGTCACGTTTACAGACATGTACTTCAGTTCCTGCATCACGACTGGTCTGGATTTTGAAACAAGCTTGACTTAATTCATTGGTTTTGGACAGATTTCAATTCACGTCCTGCGACAGATTCTCGAGCGTGATGTATGGACGATGAACGAACTATTCAATATAAAAAGAACTTTTCAAATGGAAAGAGTAGTTCCCGAGACGAAAATAAAAACACTTCATACTCCGAATTAGAGCTCTCTGAGTATTGATATAAGACTTGTTAAGTTTATAAAACAAAGAAAGTTATTTAGACAAAATGTGTGTTCGTATAGCAATAATAATGGATAAAAAATGTATGACTATATACGCGGCGTTGAGTTCCGCCATTTAACACACAAGGCCTTCTGAATTCAGTAGAAACAGTGTCTTAACACTAATTTCCTCTGCTCTTAATATCTCGGCCCATCATCAAATTTCAAGGTTACGAGTACTGATTGTATTTTGTTTGAATGTCCTATTAATATTTAAAATACGAAAATATGTTAATTATGAAAATATGTTTAGTAATATAGCTTATATATCAGAATAACATATGTGCTATAATAAGATTATATCAAGATTTTGTAAAGGTTAGCTATAAAACAACAAGAACTTAAAGCCAGTGTAAGTCGCTAGTTATATTATACGAGTATATTTATAACAACACGGGAGAATCAATTATTTTCATTGCTTCACTTTTTGACAAAGTGTGACGTTGAGTTCCACCTCTCCATACGCAATGTCACTACTTCCAGCTGGGAGCGAGTTGAGTGTTTTGATTATACCATGATTTCATTTATAAGCATACATTTAATCTATATACCTAATATAAATAGCTTTGAATTATGCAATGCAATTATATTTATTGATGGATTTGGCCATTTAGATTAATTTGGGAATCACGCCAAACATAATATATATCTATCATAATATATGTATCTACAAAATACATATAATACAATGAATTTGTATAATATGCTCGTACTGGCATTAGGTAGAAATACGTTTGTAACGATATTTTAATTTTCCACCTGGTATCATCAAAAGACAGTTCCAAATTAAACCACCGTTACATGATAACGGTGGTTTAATCTGGACCTGTTTTGGACTTTGTATCTTCTATGTTTGGTCTATCTCAAAAATTCGGCGATAAGTGTGAAACAGAGTGTCTTAACACTAGTTTCCCTCGGCATACCCTACAGTGTGTGGCTGAAAAAAAGTTAAGAAAGTCCATGACGCTGGGCGATTTCTTACAAGCCATTTTCATATTATAACGTAACTTTTTTCTTACATAAATATGTTCCAGATATTTGTTTATTGGTCGCAAACAAGGAAATATTAATTACGCTTACAATTCTCTTGAGTGCGGATCGAATCTACAAGCAGTCACTTTTACATTCACACTTTGTGTCACTGCGCCACGAGTGGCCTAAGTAATAATTACCTTACTATTAAGCTAACACTAAGATTTCTGTTTCATACAATGCCTAATATATTTGAACCTACATATATGTATGTATATGCGGACAGCTACATAGAACTCCAATTAATATTCCATCCAACACATATTTCCATGAAAATGACATGAGAATAGAATTATAAGGTGGTATGAGTGAGATTACCACAGATAGGACGGTACTATAGAAAACCTAGTTTCTATGGAAGATATTGGTTTTTATTGCATTTTTGCTACTGCATTGGGGTTTTTATTCAGGAAAAATGTTCAGGAAAAATGTCGAGCATATTCCTTAAAAAGTTTAAAAAATAAATTTGAACTGAATTGCATCACAAAAATACACTAGAAAAGGGCCGAAAAGGGCATGAACGAAAAATCTATAGGTAGTGTGTTTAATTGTTGAAAAAAAAAAAGATTTTTTTATCTTAGTTAAGTTATATAAGCAAGTATAATCTATAGAATTTATATATAAATGAATTTAAATAAAAATGATCAATTTCAGATATTCATTTATGTTTTAAATACAATAGGTACCGTTATACATTTTCTTTTTTGTTAGATTTATAAAATAAACGGTAAATTTCTACGAAGTTAAATAAAGACCTTATTTAAAATTCTGACAGCTTTATATTAATTTATTATTGTGTCATATTATGGTATAACGAGATTGTGAAAACAATATGGTCAATAAAAAGAATCTAGTTGGAGAACGGAGAGATGTACATATCTATCTTTAACAATCTGTTAAATCGATATGTATAGAATCCTACAATTTTGTATAAAATTATATTATTTAACTAAGGCAGCTTAAAAAGCTTACGGTAATTTAAATACTGGAGATTTGCTTTGACCCCCAGTATCTTGCTTAACGCTTTATCCCTAGCGAGGCAGCCAAAGATAACGGAGCACAAAAAGGTACGGTCCCTGCATACCACTCTTGCTTCGTCATAAACAGATTTATCTTTGAAAACGATGATATTTCATACAAACTTGAAACCTCTATTTTACTCCCTTTTAAAAAGAACTTCTGTAAAAAAATAGGTTATCAATTCGATTGATGTTTTTCTTATTTATGTTTGTTACCATAGAACTTTTGCCTGGGTGAATCAGTTTTGATGATTCTTTTTTATTTGAAAACTGGTGAAAACTTCCCGCGTACTGTTGACTTTCGTCACCCAACACAATTTTTTGAAAAATGGGCTGAAAATAGAATGGGTTAAAACTAGGAACCCTCTTCCTATACTACTATGATGAAAAAGTTTAAAGGTGCCTTTTTCTGCAAAAGAAAACCCCGTTTGCAAAATCATATAAAAATTAACATGTACTTTGCCTTGCTAAGAGTCTTGCTTCAATCAATTTACATCACATTTTCCTACGAAATGCTAGAGCTTTCTAAATTTTACAACTTTATATAAATTTGCTAAACGTCACAGTGTCACATGCTCCGGGTACCTACCCTACTTATCTCTTAGAAAGGCAAACATTTACTTGTTTCTGACAAAATCTCACAAAAACGTTTTTAGGGACATATAATTAAATCTTTACTTAACATTTAGTATTTGTTTGAATGTATTTCGACAACATTGCAAAAAAATATGTTGTATGGATTTGGATAAAGCTTTACATTTTAATATAAGTAAAAATATTGTTTTGAAAATGGTATTGTTATTACAAAAAGATAGTAATGGAGATTAGTAAAGTAATTTCTATATAGTTCAGGCGCAGCTGAGAGCGGGTCGCTAGTAAACAATAAAAACCTAATAGTTACTTCTCATATTCTACGACTCTCTTCATAGTAGACGAGAATGAAAGAACGAAATGACTTATCATTAGATGTTCTCTGCTATCCAATAAAAAATTCCAAAAGAAAGATATTTTCTCTGTGCCACTCTATTGTTCATATATGGACAATACTTAAAAAGTTAGCTATCCATACCTATATTATAAATTCGAAAGTAACTCTGTCTGTCTGTCTGTCTTTTACGCAATCAGGGCCAATCCGCTAATTTAATTGTGATAAAATACTCATATAGAGATACTTGAGGGTCTCGGGATGAACATAGGATACTTTTTTTTTCATATTTGTAATATTATCGATATATATCAATATATTAAAATACTTATTAATTTGACATACAATTTATTCCGCCATATTTATAACAACCGCCGTTGCTAAGCAACGATTTGCAAAGTTTGTTGTTAGAAAACGTCACCCAAAATGAGCTTGCTTAACGCATCTCTCTATTGAAAACACTATAAAATAATTTTATAAATATATTTAATAAATATTCGTATAGTTCAAGCGGGCGTAGCCGCGTTCGGGTCCACTAGTTGTTTTAATAATTTTTCTACCTTAGTTTTGTATCTTTGGACAGTTCTTTCATGTATTTTTACAACAATATACATGCTATTTATTTATTTAGCGGATTTAATGCTACAATTAAAACTTAATTTTTAGGAAAATTCGTATATCGAAACGAAATCGTATTCAGCAGACTAAAATACTTGAACTTCAAAGATAATTTCTGGCGTGGGCGCTGCACGAGCCCGCGGCGATGTGAGTTAGTTAAGTTTTTTACTTTTAGTTTGCAATGTGGGAACTACTTTTTTATTACTTTTAATGAATCACGAATGATCACGCTTCATAGTGTAGTGGAAAAATATCTCTGTAAGAAATATTTAAAAATGTAAAAAAAATAGAATGCGGCAGGATCCAGCAGACTACATTCGAGGTACAGCGTAAAGCTGAAAAATATATTTGTAGCTTTAAGCAAATAATATATTTAAAGCTGTTTTTAAGATGTGAATTTATAATTTGTGGAATCCAACGCTGTACTTAGTGTAATTAATCTCCCAAGCCGAAAAATATAAAGAAATAAAATGTTTATATACAATTTTTACTCCTAAATGGATAGTAATAACCTTTGAAATTAGCTTTGGAAAAATTACAAACACTTTAACAATTTTTAAGAATTAATTTAAACTTCATTGATTACAAGGAAATTTGAGTATTTAGGCGTTGGGTTTACACGTTTAATCCATTAAAATTAAAAGCTTTTATTAATTTAAAAGCTTTTAATATAATAGACATTTATTTGATTTCACAATTTATTCTCAGTTCAATCTTCCATGAAAATGGTATTTTTCTTGTATACACGTATGTTAAACATATATGTGAGGCCGTAGTGGCTCAAGCGTGTGAAGACAGCCTCAAATAAATGTTTCATAGGAAACGCAGTTCTTAAAACGAGGTTCTGAAACCACTACCAAAAACCAAGAAGGCAGTGTCTTAACACCAGATTAACTCTGACTATCCTACATACGAGTATAGCTGTATAAGAGTGAAGCTATCTTATACTGGTAGTTTCCAAATATGAAAATGTATCCAAACCTGAACTCCTTAATCTTCAACTCACCAGTAAGCTCATTGCTGCTCCTCCGTATCTCACAGAATATGCACACGTAGCACACGGTGATCACCAGCAGCGGCACGAAGTACATCGCGCACAAACAGAACACGTTGTAGGCGACCTCGAGGCGCGCGCTGGCGAACGCATCGAAGGACACGCACTGCTCGAAGCCGACGACGTGAGGGTGATGCATCACTCGGAAAACGACGCTCTGGAAATTAAAAGTTTCGTTATTTTGTGTTTATGATTTTTTTACTTTATACTGACTGAAATGATGGGCATTTTTATTCCACTTCTGTAAAAGGAGGAAGTTATTAATTCGACGGTATTTTGGTTGTTTTGATTGGGGTGAATCGATTTTGATAATTCTTTTATTTTTAAAAGCTAGTGTTTCCCGTATATTTCCATTTTAATTTCTTAAAATGATTATAGTAGCCATGAGAAAATTATATAAGTCTTAAATTTACATCAAGTATGTATGTGACAAATGAACGAATATATATACCTATATATTATATTTATTTTTGCGCTATATCTCGCACTCCACTCCTCACCATCAAATTAGAAATATTAACAAATAATACTTTTTGCTCAATTTTCGAGAAATTGTGTGTTAAGCGGCGGCCGCTTATCTTGTTACCAAACTGATAAAATGAAAATTATTTATTCCTCCGAATGTAAATTCCACAAACGTTAATAAACAAGCCTTATGCTCCACGAGTTTTTATAACACTGAATAAAGTTCAAAATGTCACGAGACTCTTAAACAAGAAAATTGTGAACTTAAACGACGTGCTTATAAGTTTTAAGTTTGTGTCTATATTTAGGTACTTGGATTTTATAAATTTGTTTTGTATTTTACCTTAGTTAAATTTATTACGAGGCCAGTCGTAGCGTCGCAGGGACATAAGCCGCTCTTACAGTCACAGACTATAAGCGCGATTAGTTATGGGTTCGATCCCTACTCGAGGAAATGAATATTTATTTAAATTTATATTTCATTTTCATTAACCAGAGTTATGCCTCGACACTAGAGCGAAGAAATGGAAAAGTAAAAGTAAATAAATATTTCACTTCTTCGAGTGGTGATCGTACCCACTACCGTCGCGTTACAATCACCTTGTGCCGCTGCGCTACAACGGCCTAAATATTTAAAAATAAAACAATTTTCCTCGTTGGTAATAAAATCGACAACCATCAGTATTAATTGGGCACGATTATTTTTGGAATTTTCAGCTTTACGCTGTAAGCATATATAAAGATAGGAGAAACCTAGTGTTAACAGATTTCGTTCCTGAATTTCCACCCCACTTTCAAAATATTGCATGTTGAGTGGCGGAAGTCAACGAAACGCCTCGTATTGCTACCATTAATAAGCGAGAGAATGAAAATAATTCATACCTCCAGTTCGTAGAGTAATTAATGTATCAAATAATATATGAGAAAATACTTGTTTACCAAAATATAAACATGGAATTTAATATTGAATATTCTGTTGAACAAATGATGAACTTTGATACGTTATACAAATACAGCCTTTAGATATATTGTTTTCTCAACTAACCTAATTACAAAATTTCCACGAATCATTCAATATGTAAATATTTTAATGAAAATAGTAAGTCTTCTTACATAAATATATAAATTAATTATTAATACAATCGTGGCGATAAATATTTTAAACTTTTGCTAAAGCTTTTTCACTATAAAGCTTATGTCAACTGGGCTTTAAGGCGACACACTGTCAGTCACTTTGTAGGTTTTAGTTAATTTTAACAATTTTCAGAAAAGCTTCAAATAATATTTCTTTTGTTAAAGGAATATTATAAAACTAGCGGACGCGCGCAGCTTCGCGTGCGTATTTAGGGGTGAATTCTAATAATCCATGAAACATGTGTTCGATTAAATATTTTTAAGAGTCTAAATTTCAAATTTTATAAAAATCAGTTGCGATTTAAAGATTTTTCATACAAACTTTCAACCCCTTATTTGCACCCTTAGGGGGTGAATTCTAGAAAACCATGAAACACATGTTCAATTAAATATATTTAAGGGTCTAAATATCAAATTTTATAAAAATCGGTGGCGATATAAGATTTTTTCCATACAAACTTTCAACCCTTTATTTGCACCCTTAGTGAGAGAATTCTAGAAAACGATGAAACACGTGTTCAATTAAATACTTTTAAAAATCTAAATTTTAAATTTTATAAAAATCGGTGCCGACTTAATTTTTTTTCCATACAAACTTTGAACCCCTATTTCACTCCTTTAGGGTTAAAATTTTTCAAAATCCCTTCTTAATGGATGTCCAGATTACGAAACTAAACATCTGTCCAAATTTCACGTTTCTACCATTAGCGGCTATGGCTGTGCGTGCGTCTTACCTCAGTCAGTGAGGACAAGTCCTTTTATATATATAGATAATTATATCACAATACACGTCATGAAAAAGAATATTAATGGCTTAAGTCGATAAACAGAAGTTATCTTCTGACAGTTCATGTCTACAACAGAGAAGATAACGAGTTCTTATCCTCTATCAAGCAGTATAGGCTCAGGCTATAGGCTCAGGCTCATTTGATGTGTCTCATCCATATAAGTTATTAATCAAGAATTAGGAACTAGGTACTCGCATAATATACTGTATACGTACTTTTGTGTATTCATAATAAAGTTTAAATAATTGTTAAGATTTTTCTGACGATTACGCTAATTGTGGGATTATTTTTAAGCCTCAAAAATTCAGTGGATAGTCGGGGAACGGAAGTATCTTAATGGGAACGAAGTATCTTAAAACCGGGTTCCCAGATTCCTCTGCGAACTCTACTAAAAAAATGATTCCCCCAATGGCAATCAAATAATCTGTACAAATATTTAAAAACAATTCTTTAAACTTATATAAATCTAGATTTAACACAAATTGCAAAATTTCTAAATAGGTCACTATAATTCTAAACAAGTACAATAGCATACCGTACAGTGGCAGGTGATTTATTCACGTTTCGTGCTATTGAAATGGAAACCTAATAACAACTCACCGCGTGGGCGTTGAACTAAATCTATCAAAACTTACCCGTTCAACGTAAAAGTCCTTCTATTTTTTAATTTAAATAAAAACGAGTGGTTCACTTCTCTTTTTTTGCCAAATCTATTACATGGAAATATTTCATTCCGCTACGCGCTTTTTAAGCATTAATTAAATATTTTTTTATAGGAATTTAAAACTTAATAGTAACTTTTAAAACTTTGTCAACTAAAGAACTTAGAAAAAAATATTAAAATGGAATCTTGCATATATATTATTTAAACAGAATTTAAAACACCGTATATAGAAGTACACAATTATAAATGTAGGTATATGTAAGGTGTTTTCTAAAGCAAGTAAGTAAATATAGCGAAATACTCTTTATAAGCTATAAGCTTTTACTTAAAAGTTTTTGCCTCTCAATTTTTCCTTCGATGTAGAAAAATAAAGAAAATATTTTTATTATGCTATTATATATTTAATTCCTTTTATATAAGGCTAATATTTCTTTCAATGGAAATAAGAATTCTATTAACACATCTGAGACCGTTGTTTCACAGGAGTACTAGCATGCGACTTTAAGCGTCGGTTGTGGTCTATTCCTACTCTGGGGAGTGTAAATAATTAGTATTTTCATTTCCTCGCTCAGGTGACGAGGCAAAGCGATACGAAAAGATACTTCCATTCCCCATAATCTGCCGAATTCTGGAGACATTGTACGTTGAGTGGAAAAAGCTTTGTGATACCAATATATTCATTCAGTAACAGTAGTAAAAGCGAATTTCAAAAGTTTTTATGAAAAGTTCATGAATGTCAAATGCCTTTGTTGTCACGCTGTCACGTGCGTGTCGCCCGCTTAATAACAAACTGACCTTATTCAACTAGTACTACAAAATTTGGAAATCATTGTAGCTTTCGTAACATATATTAAGTATTAAGTTAAGTTTCCAATTTATATTTTATAGTATCAAGTTTCCAATTTTAAACTAAAATATTAAATCTTATACCTTTATTATATTTGTTATGGTAAAAAGCTTATTCGTGGCGTTGAGTTCTGTTAATCAACGCAATGCTTCCAGAAAGAGCAGAAAGTGGGGAACGGAAGTGTTTTAATGAGAAAGACGGAGTGTCTTAACACTACGTTCCCAGGTTCCCCCTTTTTACCCTTCTATATGCAGGATACAGGGTAAATCTTGATTCAAAACCTGATTGAATTATTGCGAAACTTTAAAAGAACAGTATTAAAAATAATGATAGATATTATATTTATATCACGCCTAAGAATGCACTATAAATATATGTTGCAATGCCTATGCCCGAACTTCTATAGTTCGGATAAACCGCTTTATAGAGACAGTTGAATATAGACAGGCTCTGGAGCAGAAGATATTCTCTAAATCTAAATCCTAAACCAGTTACCGTATATAGAACGGGAAAATCTGTTCGAAAATGACCTTTTTGTGATATGGCCTGTAAAGTGTTTTGTATAACACTGTATCCCGCACATAACCCGGCTTGGCTGAGTGAACTTGGGAACCTAGTTTAAAGGCACTTCCCATTAAGAGATGTTTGTTTCCTATTTTTCTTCTTCTTTCTTCTTTCTTAAGCCATTGCATATTTAATAGCAGAACTGAACGAAAATGAAAATCTTATTTCAATTTTCACGTTTACAGGCGCACGTCTGTACTCCTGCGCCACGATATCTCCAAGAGTAAAAATACATTTTAAAAATTTTTAAATAACTAAGATGTTAAAAGATAAAATAACTTTGAAGTAGATTCAGCAAATATAATACTAGGTAACTTTAACAACAATAGAAATGATAGACCGAGAACTTTAAGTCGTTTATTTAGGTATTTAAATATCTAAATAAAGTTTTAACAAGAAAAACTACTTCAAATAGGTTTATGGAACGTTCAGAGAATTATCTTAAATATAAAAAAAAATCTTATATTACGGATAGCTGAAAGATCCGTTACCCATTTACTGCTCCAAATAGAGAAATTATGCACTGCTTTAAAGAACATAATTTCAATTTGAAAAGAAAATAATTTTAATTCATTCAGTCGTTCGCTAGAATAGTGTATACAAACAGAATAGAAATAGAATACCGAAAGCGCGGCGTTAAGTACCGCCACTCAACACACAATGGAGTGTCGTGTGCGGGATACAGCGTGAAGCTGGTTTAATTTTTTAATCTGCTAAGTAAAGCGAATAATAAACAAAGAGAAAATCCAAAAGGCCCAGTCTCTGTGGTAACATGCAGATGTGAGCTTAAGACCTAATTGAATGTCCGCAGCATGCCCGTTAGATACGATTAAGCCACTGTTGTCATTCTACTTTAATGTGGAGTTTGTAAGTATTGTTTGAATGTAATCGTATTAGATTTCTTTTATATACGTTATATATCCATAAAGATATTAGGCTTCCTGTTTATAGCGGGAAAGGCAAAGAAAACCCGGTGCTAAGACACTGCGCTTTTCAGTTTTCGGAGTCCACTTGAGTGACGGAGATCTTTACAACGATTTGTCTTGCTAAAGAGAGTAAATGAAACTAAATAATTTGATCTAACTCGTACACTATTACTTAATAATTTAATATTTCGTTAAATATTGTTATTTAAGACTTAGTTTAATTTTACGACTAAGCCAAACTTCAAAGTGGCTCAGAATAATATTATACTATCATTTCAGGAACTGAAAAGTTAGAGTAATCTGAATATAATTATATCATACTTCTACTGAATCCGTGTGTGGGATTTAAATAATTTTAGGTATACGAAAATTTGTTGTATTCAACTATATAAAATTTATTCTGTAGTTATATCTGTAGTCTAGTACTAAAGGGTCGACAGAAGGAACCTAGTGTTGTAGCTCTCTGACTTTCCGTCCCCCACTACGTGGATTGCAAAATTTAAAAAACTGTTTTTTCCCGTTCTCTTCAATATTTCATCTTTTTCATTGAAAAGTTTTGGCAGTGCATTGTCTGGTACTAACCGAAGTCTGTAAAGGAGTAGCTACGGACGTATAGCTTCCAAGAGGCTTTGCATCTAAAGAGGCTTTGAGTTTAAAGTATCTTTTTTCCCTATTGTATAAGTTTATAAACATGTTATAATTATTCTCAAATATTTTATGTATCTCTAACGAGATGTATCAAGACACGAAGAAGACCAGCGTGTCCAGCGAATCTGAAAAGCTGGAGCTGGCTGGAGAACTGGAGCTGGTTGAAGTTGGAACGCGCAATTTGTATTTTTTAACCGACTTCTGTAAGAAAAGGAAGTTATCAATTCGACTGTATTTTTTTTTTATTTTTTTTTTCGCGAACTATTTCAAACTATTTTTGACATGAACATGTTGCACTTTTTTTTTGCAGCTTCTTACCGAACTTCATACACAAACATCGTGCTTATGGTCAGAGACACTACCACTGCGCTATGACGTTCTTGTTTTTATTTTTTATGTTTTTTTTTATTCTAGTGTAGAAAAGTCAACTTAAATGCAAATTGAGATAGCAATTTAGAGCACCTAGCCGGCAGTGTATTGTTTTGGTTAGTTCTCGATGAAAGTTAAATGATTTTTTGTTTGTTTGTATTTAGATTTTTTACTTGAGTAAATATTGTTCTTGAATTACTTTTAAAATGTTACTTTTTAGAAAAAAGAAGGTATTTATGTATTTCTGAATTTATGGCAAAATTTTAGCTTTAATACCATATTTTGTAGTGTAGAAATTGCTTCCAGAATTCAGTGGAAAGCGGAGAAGGAAAGTGTCTTAATGGGAACGACATTAATTTTAAAAATTTTATTTAAATTTCAAGTATAACATTTTTATTAATACGCACACGTTAGCACACACTGACCTGCGGTAAGCTGCACCCTAGTGCCGCAGCCCAGGCGCCGTATAACATTTGCTTACTTCTCCTTCTAGCCACCGATAGCTTCAATGGGTACAGCACAGCGAAAAACCTATAATAAAAAAAAATATTTATATTTATGAAAACAAACGTTGAGTTCTGAAAAAAATGAATTTATCAGAACGACAATCCAACCCCCAACCACCACGTTTACAAACACCCCCACTGCGCCACCACGGCCACTATAATATTTTTTTAATATATTGTTGCCTTACATACGAGTGGAAAAGGGAAACAGGGTGATCAGAGTCAGTACTAAATATATTCTAGAAATAAAACAAATATTTATTATGTTGTACTTGAATTATAAACTGTTATGTTTCTTTATAATATACTCGTACTATTAATACAGTTTTAAAGACTACTATAATTTATAAATCTTTAAATTTTCCTAAAGTTATTTTTAAACAACACGCTGTATCCCTCATAGTTATAGTAGGAGATCTGAAGATCTCTGTTTACAAGAGACTCACCTATCTATAGATATGCAGACTAATACATTAGACGACAAGTACAGTCCAAACGCCCTCATGACCAGTAGCACTTTACACAACAAGTTGCCAACTAGCCATGCATTTGTGTATTTCCAGCCAATCTGTAACAAATATATTAACAATTAAATAATTAAAAATAAGTTTAGGCTCGATCTTCATTAGGGGGAATTATTATTCCCGTCGTGGCGCAGCGGCACCAGGGTGTGACTATAACGTAACGGTTGTGGGTTCGATCCCCAATAGATGAGGAGAAATATTTATTTACGTTTATATTTCTATAAACTCAACTCAACTCACTCAACACGCAATGTCTCCAGAATTCGGCAGATAGTGGGGAACGGAGTGTCTTAACACTAGGTTCCCTCTGCCTACTTCTTAATTTCAAATACATATCTAAAATACCAGTAAGATACTCAGTACCAGTATTTAAAGAATCAAAGTGCTTAAAAGACCTATATTTTCTTGTGAACTTTTATAAAAATAAACTTACTTAGCTGAACAAAATTTATTCGAATTTACTGAACTCCAGTAAACGGATGTTGGTTATATAAGGCAAAACGCTCGTACAATTTTCCACTTTTCATTATAAAGCTTTTAGTTGAAAAGGCAAAAGGCAAATACAAATGCTGTTTTGATTCGCATTAATTTTATATGCCTACTGGTTTTATATGAAAATAGTTCTAAATCTGAAATGTTATAAATAAATAAAATAAAATAAATATTCGTGATACACTAGTAGTTATTAAACTAACTACTAGTGTATCACGAATATTTATTTATTTTATCAGCTTTACGCTACGTAATCAGAGGGAATCTTGTGCTGAGACCCTCGTTCCCCACTTTCTGCCGAATTTTTCGAGGCATTGCGTGTTTAGTGGTGGAACTCGACGCTGGGTTTTTCGCCTTGGTACCAGAGCAAAGAAATAAAAATTTAAAAAATAAAAATGCATTCCCTCGAGTGAGAATCGAATCCGTAACTAAATTCAATTATTAATGATTATAATATACGACTCAATCAATTCGTCCTCTACAATTGCACGTTTTTTATTATTCAAATCAAAAGTTATTATGAAAATACCAAAAATACTTTGCTCGATAATATTAGGCTTTTGGAATTTCAAGCAATACGAAATCCATAGGGTATTATTACAAAGGCTTGCCAATTTTGAGGTTAAAACTATAAATATTGTGATGATTAAGAAGTAAGAGATTAGAATATAAACAAGTTGTAAAAAAACATGTAAGGATTTTGAGCTGGATAAAGTACGTACTCGGTAGTTAGAGTCCTTGAACGGTTTTGATGAGGCGTCGGTTCAAGTCCCGTAAAATACGTAAAATTCTAGAAGAGTTTCTAGATATTTTTTTTATTTTTCGCTTTTTCTATCCTTTTCCAGCCTTTGCATTTTTTATATCCTTTTTTTTGGGTTCACACTACAGTGTGAACTGCCCTGCCTACCCTGCTATGTATGGGATGTATCCCATGGAACCTGGGAACCTGGAGACTTTGTGTTAAGACAATCTGTTCCCATTAAGATACTTCTATTTTCATTTTTCGCCGAAATCCTGAGGCATTGCGTGGCAGAACTCCTCGTTGCCTAGTTATCAGAGAGAGGACATGAATTAATTTTATACTTCCTTGAGTGAAAATCGAACCCGAACCTATCTCGTTTACAATCGTACGTGAACCACTACGGCACGACATGCCTCAAATACAGATTAAGTATCAAAATGTTTCATTTAATTTTATTGAAATACGCCTTATTAAACCAGCCTCTGTAGGTTCGCCTAATTTAAATATATTAACATGATTAAGTAATAAAGAAAACCTAGCCAATTTTGTGATTTTAAAGGCTTAGAAAGTGAAATATATTGCTTTTTTCCATCAAATTACATTGGGTTAGTATTAAAAAGACTAATTTAAAGACCCAAGACCAGTCGTGGCGCAGGAGGTCTCTTTCAAGTAAACCTGCAAACTTGTATCTTTGAAGGGTATAACTAAGAAGGTTACGTCAATCTCACCTCCACAACCACCTTGGAAACCTTTTTTTTTTCCATTCCAAGGTGAACTCAATCTCGGAAACAGGTTGTAGTCTGCTTTCTTCTACATCGGCGCAAGGGATATAAGCTTGGCCCGTATGAAAGGTATCGCATTAATTTACAGAATAAGCGGTGTGGTAGATTCACTGCACTTTGCGGTATTCCAGCATTAATGGACTTGTCCTCTGAGCATACACCGTCACTAACGTCCTATAAGCTCCGTCCATCAAGTAAACTGGTTACCCAGTTGCATAATATTCCTGAAAGTCCCGGGAATCTTCCGGACCTCCCGGATAATCTCCCGGGACCAAATCGCATGACTTTCAAGTGGAATGACTAATAAATTCTTACAAAGACTAATTAATTATTATTAAATCTATGTGAAGATAGTAAATTATATATTTTTTATAAGAATCTACGTGAAAATTAAAAAATCCTTGAAAAAGAATAGATTTAATTTTTTTTATTGATCTCACGATACTCTAAATGGCGCAATCTTGACGATATTCAGTTGACTTTATTTGCTTCATTCTTTATCACGCATATAGAAGGATCCTTGGCCTTCTCTTTTCTGCTACTAAGACGCCCTGATCAATGTGTTTCGTCCGTATTAGACACTACGTGAGCAGAACTCGGCTGCAATTCATATTTACATTTCGGTTCCATTACCATTGTTACAAAATTTAATAACAGTTAATAAAAGCTTGTGAAATAAAAGTAGTTTCTGCCGAAGCCACCAAGAAACTGTGTTCAGTTATTAGAAAATGCGTGAAGCTAAAATAAATGTTTACTTTTATAAATATTAATTCCACTATAATTTTATTTCTTTACTTCCTGTGAATCTTATGTATTAATCTTTCTTATTATCTTATCTTTTTATATTCTGTATGTACATACGTACAAATGTTTACAGTTTAAACCAGGAATCGATATGAAGATTCTCATCAAAGTTGAACGGTTATCGATTGTTAATAACATGCCTAAGGCTTAATATGAAGAGAGAATTACTGATCGTTCATCTATTTAGTTAATGTTTGTATTAATAGAGGCCGAAAATATTTTATATTCTTATTTCTTCGCTCTGGTGACGAGGTAGAACGCGGCGTTGAGTTCCACCACTTAACAAGCAATGCCTCCAGAATTCGGTTTTGATTTCGCGGTGAATTTTTACAAAATGTGGGAAAAGCAATGTATAAATAAATGCTCGTATATTTTAATTATGTTGACTCATAAGCTTGATTTTGTGAGGTCCAAGACACCATAGACAAAATATTTCATATTATTTTAAATAATTTTAGACAGGCGTATATAATGATCCTATGAGCGTTTTATTTCGTCCTTTTGGGAGACGGACCCTAAACATATAAATATGCATATTTTTTCAGCTTCACACTGTATCCAATATTCAACAGTGTATGTAGAGATATAAGATAATTAGATGTATAAATATAATGTAATTCTTATTAACGTCGTAACATAAACATATAGAGAGATACCTTTATGTTGTTTTTTCGCTAATCTACAGAGATTTCGATTTTATTATAAATTCATATTTAAGCCATTCAGTGTATAAAAGGGAATTACAATATCCATTGATTATTATGCTCCTGGCGTTTGTATTGTTAAAGACAACCTCATTTTGTTAAAAAACATAGCTATAGAATGAAACAGGAAATGGATTTGAAATTACTAAAAGTAATGAAAGTTTAACCAAAATTTTCGGTTCAAAGAAAAATATATAAATTTAAACAGAATATTTTGTGTTTCAATTTTATCAGATGTAGGTAAATAACGTATCTTATCTGTATTTTAATATACATTTAATTTAAATATTTAATGGATTAGGTTGGGGGATAATTTATTTAACTTCACTGGTATAGAGAGTCAGAGAGAAATCTAGTGTTGTCACTTTGTTTTCAACGTACCGTCTAATTTTTGAAACAGTATGTACTGAGTGAACTAAAGTCCTGCTTTGTACTTCTTATCAAAGCGAGTAAAAGAAAAAATAATTCAATACCTCAAATGGAAATCGCACCCACAACCTTCGCTTGCAGACAGGTTCTATGTCATTGTACCACGACGGCCTTAAATAAATATAATTATTATAATTATACTAAATTATAATGATTAGGGATTTAAATATTCGTTTAAACGTATAACAAGATTATACGAGGCCAGCTGGTTGGTTTGCCCTTTCAAGTAGGTATTCGTAAAGTAGATTTAGTTCTAGGCTCTGATGTAACATGACTTCAGTAAGCAGGAGGCCTGTTCTCAAAAGCCTTGTTTATCTATAATTAATTTTGAAATACTCCCTTTTGCTTTGCTTTAAAATAATTGGTAGATAAAATAAGAAAGATAACAATCTGTGTTCTACTTTAAGCATGTAAGCATAACTAAAAGGCTTATAAACCCCCGACTCAAAAAATCATTACCTCATCTTGGTCAAAGTGCTTATAGCTCTTAAACTGCTAATCCGATTTTCATAAAACATAGCTAAGAACAACCGCAAGCTAAGGTTTTCAATTAAAAAAAACCGGTTAAGTGGGACTCGGTTTCGCCAACTGAGGCTTCCGTCCCAATTTCAAGAATGTAGTTCAAAGAGAAGTACAGCTTATAAAAATTAATAAAAAAAATAAACACAATATATATATGAAATTAACTACAAATATAAGTTTCCAATGTTATAACATACCTATGAATTTTCCTGAGATAAGCACATTAAGGCAAACAAGTATAGATTATTTATGTCTCTGCTCTTAGATTAAATTATAACAACAATTTAAAAAAATATATATTTATTGTGAAGTAAATATTCCGGGCTTTATGAAGTACTCTTTGGCAGAATAAAACAAAAAGAGATTGATAGCCAGCATTATACTCGTATGATTCAGCTCGGTGACGTTTTTATAGGATTTCTTGACTGATATGTGTAAAAAAAAACATGTAATTGCCTCTTAAGAGGCCATCGTGGCACAGTGGATCAGTAATAGTAATTGTAATGGGTTTGATTTATATTCAAAATCTATTATCTTTATTTTGAATATAAATATTATATTATTATTAATTTATCATTATTCTGAATAAAAATATTAGATAATAGATAATTTGTTTTCATTTCTCTTCTCTAACAAGATGAAGCTCGGCTCAATTCTTTTTTTTTATATTTTATTTTTTTGGCAAGTGAGAAACGCAGTGACTGGACTTTCTCTCTCACTATTATAGTATAAAAAAAACATGAAGCAGAAAAATGTATCAAAAAATAAAATATTTCTTTAAATTAGGCAAAAAGTAGGCGTAGGTGGTATTGGACTTGTGGTTTCCCCCCCGTGGTCAATTGAAAATAGCTAAGAGTCGTATATGCCACATCCTGATTCCCCAGGGTAACTCTGAGCGCAGTTGCAAAGAGTAAAATTAAAACGATAAACTTGATTTAATATAGCCTTTAAAGTACAAAAAAATATATAGTTTCAATTTGAACCTGAAGTTCCTAAGATTAGCGAGAAGGAACCTAGTACTTAAACTCCGTTCCCATTAAGACACTTCTGTTAAAGTTCGGAAAGTGGGGACTTTCCGAAGAATTCTCGACGCCGCAAACTTCTCAGCTTGGATATGTTTACATGGAACAGACTAACAAAATACATAAAATATATGAATATAAAGTTGAACTGAAAAAAATTCCTTGCCTGAATTGAAAAATGTTCCGTGACCTTTTCGAAAACACGAACGAATTGTGAAATACCTTTCAAAGTTATATTTGTAACAAGTGTACCGCTGTCCTCCCTTTGACGAATATCTTACTGTGGCCTATGTAACCTAGAGGACTCCTTCATATAACAACATATATGTCACTTTATAAACATAAAAGTATGTATATTATCAAATAAATGTATGGTAACAAGAGTAAACACTGGCTTAAATTCATTCTCAATATTTCAAGCTTGGCCACAAAAAAGAAGACAATAATATCGAAAAAAAGTACAAATAAATTGGCTAATGAGTTTGGAAATTTTATAGAACTCAACAAAAAAATTCGTAAGAGTTATATATGGTTTTAAAAAACAAATTCACACAAAGCAGAGAAGGCGCAAAGGGAACCTATTACGTTAAATATATTTTAAATTTAAAATGAAGCTTCACAATGTTTTATATACGTAAAAAATCAAATAAAAAGAAATAATACAAAGCTTGTATAAATATTAGCGCTATAACAATTCAATCTAGAAATTATATAAAGTAAATACATATATAAAATATTTGTAAAACCTTTATGGGTACATTTCTACATAAGCTTTTTTAATCGAATTCTTTTTCACAATACGCCGGGGATATGTTACGCAAATATAAAATTGAACATTTATAATTTTAAATAAGCATTTCATAACGAGGACGTCGTGCTGCAGCGGCACAGCGTTTGACTCTGGAGACGATTGTGGGGTTCGATTCTTATACGTAGGAATTATGTTCAAACCTTCGCTCAGGTAAAAAGAGAAACCGCTATGAAACATATTAAATTTATTACTAAAAAGATTAGTTGAGATCGTCACAGTGCTGGGACACAAGAGTTCCCTATCATACTGCGCTACAATGGATTCAAATGTCATATATATGTAGTTAAAAAACCAATCCGCTGCGAGTCGGATTCATGAATAAAGGGTTCCGTATCATTAACTATAAATACAGCCGAAAATTCATGTCGCTTGTATGAGAGCCCCTATCACCATTTATGAGATACGGCCTAGTGACAAACGGACAGACATACAGCGAAGTCTTACTTACAGTGATTCCATAGGCTTTCCAACCAAGAACGGCACCTTTTTTTAAAAAAAAATTAGATGAATTAATTGAAATTATGCTATAAAAACATTTCATAACATTTATGTTATATTGTGCATTATTTTTTTATAATTTTATACGACAACGATATTTAAACAATATAAAAAATCTTTTTGAATGAATATTTCATAGGTTGCGAATATGTTTCATAAAAGTGATTTTAGCTTCCATGCAAGCTTTGCGCTCCTCCTGTATCAATAATAACGCGTGCTCAAGGCCTGTTCGGATGTGTTTGAAATTTAAACAGACAGATTTAAACAGAAACAATTATGTATCGGTATTTCTAGACGCTTAATGTTGGAAAGTTTATAAAGATTGAGGCCAGATTGAAGGCGAGCGTGGTGCAGGGGCACAAGTGTGTGATTGTAAACGCGACTGCTTGTGGGTTCGATCCCTACTCGAGAAAATGAAATATTTACTTAAATTTATATTTTTATTTCCTTGCTCTGGTGTACAAAGCGCGGCGTTAAGTTCCACCACACAATACGCAATACCTTCGAAATTCAGGTTCCCACTGCCTTACCTGCTGTTTACGAAATACAGCGTGAAGATGTTTTTTTTCAATTTACTTTATAGCACTAGCAATACTGTATAGAATCATTCTACAATAGTAGCCCAGGTGACCATACATTTATGGTATCATCGATCAGGTCTGATCATGAGGCCAGGACCTGAATAGTAGAACTCTTTAGAAGTCCTTAGTCGCAGGTTGCAAGTATTATACTAAGAGTAATTTTATTCAAACTTCAGGCTCACTTAGTTTATAGCTCGATGCACAATCAATCAATTTATTAAATAAATATTCGTGTAGTTCAGGTGAGTAAAGCCGTGGGCAGAGTTATAGTATTAAATTAAGATAAATTTTATTCAGATTACCTTTGCTATAATTAAACAGCATTGAAAGCTAAACGTTTTCAGTTACCCACATGGGAACGGACGACATTGGGTTCCGTATTTCTATACTTAATTCCAATTGCAACATTTCTAAATACAGTAAATAAGCTAGCAATTAGTTAAGTAGTTTTCAATATTGTTCATTTACTAAATTATAGTTGACTAGGCAGTCGTGGCGCAGCGGTACAAGGGTGTGACTGTAACGCGACGATTGTGGGTTCGATCCCCACTCGAGGAAGTCAAATATTTATTTACGTTTATACTTCCATTTCTTCGCTCTGGTGTCGAGGGAAAGCGCGGCGTTGAGTTCTGCCACTCAACACGCAATGCCACCAGAATTCGACAGAAAGTGGGGAACGGAGTGTCTTAACACTAGTTTCCCCCTGGCTACCCTGCTGTGTGTATTTACTAGTATTAATGGTTTACTTTAAAATACTGCAGCTCCCCACTTGTCCTCAAACAACATGTACAAGTATACAAGTACAATATGTGTACAAGCATTGCGTGTTGAGTAGCGGAACTCAACGCCACGCTGTACCTCAACAAAAATTGGCCTACTCTAATATGTATGTTTAATATCAATTTAGAATTTTCAAAGTAAGGTAAATTAGCAAACGTATAAAAAAATATCAATTTACCTCCAAAGGAATAACTCCACATGTTACACAGACATCAGCTACAGCCAGATGTGTCATCAATAGATCTACCCTAGACCGTCTGCGTCTGGCATTGGCTAGAGCCACAAGCACAGCCACATTGCCAATAGCACCAACAGCCATCAACACACCGTATGCACTCAACACTGCACCCTGTTGCCTCTCAGCCACTTCTTCCCTGGTTACATTCCTCTCGTCGGTCATGTCGAAATAATCCCAGAATTTTCTATCTAGAGACGATGTAGATTCCAAAGTATAGAATGAATTATTTGGCGTCATTATACCTATTTTTTTTTATTTTCACTTAACGTATACATATATACATTATAAAAATATTTGTATAGTAAAAATATTTTTTTACATTAACATTTTTTATTTAACACACAAAATCACCAAATTTCGTCCATTCAAATATCACTAATTATATCTTAAATTTATATT
>JAEBDU010009917.1:0-21549 GCA_016802625.1 Heliconius numata | reverse complement strand
TTGAAAAGTTACTGTTTATTTACTAAGAAGATGAATAAACCTGTATATGGTCGTCTTTTCAGCGAGACTTAGTTAACCTAGTGTTAAAACACATTTTTCTCCGCTTTTTATCCCAATTTCAGACACTGTGCGTTGAGTTGCGGAACAGAACGCCAATTTAAGTCTGCTTGAGCAAGGAAATTAATATAATTCTGAGTATGAATCCACCCAACCAACAGTCGCTTTTATAAATCGAATCTACAACCTCTTGCTCAGTAGTCAATGTTAGAATTCACTAGACAAACAGGCTTATAACACCAAATAATTACGCATTTTGACCTAGATTTTTTATTATTCTTGTTTTGGAGAAGTTCTCCATAAATAATGTATATTTAGACTTTATAAATATTCTTATGCCAATTAAAGTTTAAGATAGCAACATGCAATTTCTCGCCACAATAAATTTGATAATTTCTTGATATCTAAATGGGGCTTAATGATTTTTATTATAGAAATAAGATTAATTATGATTATTATATCAGAAAAATTTTGCAATTATTATATTTTCACTATTTTTTCGAACAACTTTCTTCTAAAACTTTTTAACTTTAACTTACGTTAGTTTACGTCTTTCAATTTAGATGAAAATAATGTTTCGCGTGTTTGATAGTAATTTAACGTCGCATTATGTAAAGAAACTGATGAAATGAAATCTTTTTTGTCTATACTTATATTATAAAGCTTAAGAGTATGTTCTTTTGATGTAAACTTCTGTATTTGGGGTCATATGAGAATAATCTTTCCATAAGATTGTTTCGGTAAGATTACGTACACCTCTTGGAATGTGAACCCACGACCATCGTCAAGTTAGTCTAAACTTAGGTCAGTCTCCACGGAACAGTGATTAGAGATTAAAATTTAATAACCTGTAAGCTAATAAAATTTAATATCAAGATTGATTGACATGCTATAAATCAATAAAGACAGTTTTTATACGATTCAATTAATTTCAAGTTTGCTTATAGATTCATTGCTTACAAGGTACGCTAAAAACTATTAAGCGACGTTCCAGAGAAATAAAAGTCTTAGAAATACATTTATATTATTTTATAAAATAAGTTTTAGTCTAGGTAATATAGGTACAACAGCACCTACTTATTTTTATCTATTTCTCTAATAGAATCAAAATCTTCTAAACAGGCGAAAAATATAGTAGGTAGGTAGTAGTGTGTCATTCAAGAAACAGTCATGGCTCAGTGAGTCAGCGTCTGACTGTAAGTACAATGATTGTGGATCGATTCCCTCTTGTAGGAATGATTAACAAAAACCGCGGCGTTGAGTTCCGCCCTTCAACATGCCGCCTGTCTTAACATTAGGGTTGTTCTGCTTGCTGCTAAAACATGAAGATTTACCAGTACAGTCAGTCTGCTTACTTCGAATGATGACAAGTATGATTTAAGTTATAGCAATAACTTACCAAGAAAATACCTAAATATAAAACCCAAACTTAACAAATTTAAAAGAAAGCTTCTTTCAACCTTGACCAAAAAAACTTTTGAGAGTTTTCTCTTTTTAGCTTATTTGTATGCATCGAACATTCTTCCGATTGAAAACATGAGATATTTATATTAGATGAGTTTTTATGAAAGTAGGCCCAAACAACACGTGTTCTTAATTTGTTAGAGCCTTTTTTCTAATGTAGTTTAACTTTAATTTTATTTCTTAATGCTAAATAATAGATATTAATAGGTTAATTTATCATGAGGTAAAATTGACAGACTGTAATGAGTATTCGTTATAATTAATTATCATGGCGTTATTATAAATTTCAAATAAAATAATTAATGATTCAGGCCAGTCATGGAGCAGAGGCCCACGCGACACGGTGTGGGTTCGATTCCCATTCATGGAATTGAAGTAATTAATATCTTTAATTCCTTAACTTGGTAACGAGGCAAAGCGTGGCGGTAATCTTCGTAACTCATTTAGCCTGGAATATTTATTTTCGCTTCACACATTTACCGTAAGTAACACAAGAAAGGATAAGCAAAGAGAGCCAGTGCTATAACACTATATTTATTTTCTATGGATTTTAAGATAATAAATGCTACCACTTTATTTTAGAAGGTAGGTAAAACGAATATATATTTTTAGTTCATTGTGTATCCCGCATATAGCAGGGAAGGCAGAAATCCGCGTGATGAGTGACGGAATTCTACGTATTAAAATGTTATTTCTTTCTTATTATTTTATTAAGAAACCTTAATGATTTAACGATATTATTAATATATTATGTATAGACCTAAGAAGTCTACTACTAGTTAGACAGAAGTGCTAATCAAATTTGCTCGAACCCAACTTTCCTAGTGAAAGTTGGTAAACAACGGCTGTATCAATGGTGGTACGATTTTACAAGAAACCGGATAAAGTAAATCACGCTGACCATGAGTTGACCCAAAATGAAATACTTTATACATATGTAAAAATAAAAATTATATGACACGTGACTGCTTTATATGGAAAATGCCATAAGTTTAAGTTTAAAATTGTAAGAAATTACAAAAATTTTGACATTTTGATTCTCTCAAGACGACCAGGTATTTGAGGAAAAAAAAAGAAAGCAAGGTATGTCAAATAAGGTAGAACAATTTATTTACGTTTAATAAAAATATATATTAAATTTGTAAAAAAATTTGTAAAATGTAAAATTTGTTCCTCTTATACAGCATTCTCCATGAATGAAATGCATATTGGCAAAGTGTCAAAGACCGAGTATATGGCCTGCGAGAGCCCGGACTCGAGCACTATCCTTATAATTCCTGGGCCATCCCCTAAGTTGGAAAAGTTCAGGTACCTTGGATCCGTCATGCACGAGTCTGGAGGTATCGATCACGATCTCCTTGGCCGGATACGAGTTAGGACGGAAGGATCACAGACCACACCAGTGACCTCCCGCCACTTAGCCCAGGCAACGCTTATCCGACTTAGGGGCTGGCCCAGACTTATAAGGACAAAATCTATCAATAAATATAAAATCGAAAAACCTTTCGATTTTATATTTATTGATAGATTTTGTTTTTTTACAGCTCGACCAAATAAAAAATATGAGTAATTTATCTACTATAACCATTCTTCCGTGTCGAGATTTGAACCTACAACCATCGCGTTTACAACCAGGTATCCCTGACTGATCCCTGGTATCACTGAGAAAGTTATGTTCAATTAAAGAAAAAATAAAGGAAATACCCATTTATTACACTTATTCAAAGGATGCTTAGTTTCTACAGTTTCTTTCCACCAGTGACCCGGTCACGTGTGCGTCGATAACCATTATAACATTCCAACTACCGATGTAGTACATATAGTATTTACTTTTCGTCGGTTTGTGGAACTAGCTTTTTTTATTGTATTAAGACGAATCAATTTAGAAATATACTTGTTATTTTTTTATAATGACATACCTATTATTAATATTTAGTAGATCTATTAGTAATATTTAAAAGATGAAGAGTATGTTTGTTTTATGCAGATATAGCAAAAACACTGGTTACAATTTGACAAATTGTTTTTGTTGGATAGTCCATCTGTAGAGAAAGACTTTAGGCTACCCTGCTATGTAAGATATACAGAATGAGGCCGAAAAAAAAAAGAAATATATATATATGTCGCACCTATATATAAACATTCGAAAAATATATACTTTGATGAGATTTTAATATACAACTACTGACTGTCTTCCTAATGACGCTGTAAATATACTTATAATAAAACGAAATATATAATAGAACGAAGCAGTAATAATATAGCTATGCTAGTGTAAAATGGGGCGATATGCCTCATTATTTTTTTTATGAAGATAAAAAGTCATTTTGATCTATACCAGTATAAAGAAACGTTTAGGATTAGTATCAAAATAAAACATATATTTTCAATGTCCCCAAATATTTAATTAAGATTAAGATATGTAAAAAAATTAACTCATTTAGACATTAATTAGCCCAAAATGCTGATTTTTAAATTTTTGTCTGTCTGTGTGTTTGTTCACACTTATCTTAGAAATTACTTAACCGATAGAAGTGCAGTTTACACAAATGTATTTTGGCAAACTTCCCTACAATTAAATGAATTTGACGGAATGTACACTTTTTTTCTATAAATACAAAGTTTTTACAGAAAAAACCATTTTTATTTCATAAAATAAGAGAACATTGTAAAACAAAAGAAATGTTGCTTTTTAGTGATTTTTGCGTTAAACCAATTTGTTAACCGACAAAATATAAATTAATTGCGTATAATGTATGATTATCATATTATGGTAATAATTGAGAACGTTGAAAGTATGAAAGTCGTATATAGCGAAAGTGTTTACATCTTGTAATGTTGGTGCAGTACGACTGTCGAGTCGTGGGCGCCCTGAAGTTTGGTTTACTGAAGTTTTCCGCAGTAAGAAAACATCTTAAAATCAAGTCTGCACAGTCATCTATAGCTAGCTTTACTTATGTAATAATATGATGGGAAATATTTTAAATAAATATAAAAAAACTTCTCATTTTTTATACAAAAAATATATAACTAACAAACAAGCATATTAAAATTCAAACAATATTTTTAAGGTTTATTGTTTGACTTCTCTTCTTTTATTGTTTTCTTACTCTCGATTGTTTCTGAGCTTATTATACGGTTGCTCTTCGAACTTTAGTTAGAGTTTATATTTATCTCAATTATAAATAGTGTATTTAAATTCTATCCTCCTTTCTCCAATTTCTGCAGAAACGTTATAGTGCTCGTCGAGTGGTAAAAACCCAACGTGATACTTTGATAAGCCGAGGTACAAGCGTGCGATGGTAGAGCCGTCGGTTATGGGTACGATTCCCACTCGGGGGAATGAATTATTCAATATTTTCATTTCCCCGCTCTGGTAACGAGATAAAACGCGGCGTTGAGTGCCGCCACTAAACACGCAATGCCTCGAGAATTCAACGGAATGGGAAAAACACTAGGTCGGTGTCTTAACCCTAGGTTCCCAGGTTCCTTCTGCTTACCCTCATATGGGATACATCTGAAAAAATATTAGTTTAGTATTTACTTGAGTAGTTCTCTCCACAGTGTGAAATGAAACGACAAATATTTATCACTGGGTGCGGCGGTGAGAGTGATGATGATATACAAGTATAACTCTATAATACAAACTGGGTAAGCGATGGAAATTTACTATATAACTGTAATAAAGTTAATAGTTAATATTATAGTTTTACTTATTTACAAATAAAGTTAAACCATAAAAGGATCAATTAAATATGGAAATAATAATTGTAATAAATTTTATTATAATTACCTACGTATAGTCCATGAAGTATTCATAAAACTTTGATCATTGCGTTTCTCACTTTATATTTGAGAGATGGCTTGTCGAGTAGTGGTACAATTACGTACCTTGTATAAATAAAACGTTCGAATAAAAACATAAAAAAAAAACCATTTTCCAAGTGAAAATCGAACTCGCTACTATCGTAAGTAGTTAGATTTGTAACTGCGCCAAGATGGTAACTTTATTTTAATGCAACCGATATCCTATTCGTTCTAATGACGTCAGCGGTCACGGCCGGTTATAAATGTATGCAAATAGGTAAAAGCAACCTACTATTCAAATAGGTTCGTTCTTTATTGATTTTTTAAAATCTACCCATAGGTCCCATACCATATGTGTATCTTAAAATTTATTTTTAATTTAAGGAATCATTTTTATTTAAAAATTAAAATTAAGCCAAAAGTTATAGTTACAGATATACATACATATAATAGAACAGAAGTATGAGTCTTTTATAGAAATGGTTTTTTTATCATTTATTTAGCTTTACGAATCACTGGCATACGATTAGATAACGCCTAATGTTTGTATGTCATTACACGTGAATTATAAACAAAATAATAAATTAAATTAATACATCTAGTAACACAATAAAATATTTATCAAAATCGGTTTACTGAAAAAGAACGCTCATACATACATAAAATCATACATGCTAAAAACATAACCCTCCTTTTAGGCTTCGCTGCAGTTGGGTGAAATCTGAACCAATCGATATCTCTGAGTGCGACTCTACAACTTCCTCTATAAAGTCCTTGAATAGAATAGAAATCTCAATAGAGGCATTGAACTAAAATAGTTAATTGACATTAAGCATACACTATTAGTTAAACTACATAACTCCCATATTAAAATATCGCGTGTACCAGCGTAATACGATCAGCTACGAACCTAACAGCTCATTCAAATAAATTACAGTAAGAAGTGAAAGTGGCGGTTCGAACTCGTGAAATGAAAATAAAAGTGTTCTTTAGTTCGGCCGTTTCGTTGTAATTTCTTGATGGATTTTAAGCTATATTGG
The DNA here is from genome assembly GCA_016802625.1 of Heliconius numata. Taxonomy (NCBI): domain Eukaryota; kingdom Metazoa; phylum Arthropoda; class Insecta; order Lepidoptera; family Nymphalidae; genus Heliconius; species Heliconius numata. The sequence goes on along the minus strand of JAEBDU010009917.1, from coordinate 15,181 downwards.
TTGAGATTTTTATGATAAATCTTATTTATGTATTCATATACATATATTTTACTATATTTAAAATTTTATTTTAAAGCTAATGAGCGTTTTTATTAAATAAAGGTAAAAATCATGTAATAAAACATTTTGAACACCATTTCTTTTTTTTAGAGTCACGTCACTATATAGCAAGGTAGACTGAGGGAACCTAGTGTTAAGAGACTCCGTTCCCCAAGCACCGCCCAATCTTCGAGATATTTTGTGTTGAACGTTGGAACTAAACGACGCGCTTTGTCTATATGGTAACAGAGAGGGGAAAAAAAAATAATTTCTCCATGTTGGAAAAGAATCCACAAGCGTCGCGGTTACAGTCAGTTTATAATTTCTCATCTATATGAGACCTTTTTTAATATTATTAGTTTTTTTTTTCGAACATAAGGTTAATGCTGTTAGCCGTATTGGCTTTTACAGCGACACCAGTTGGGTAGGGAAGAGGGTACTCGGTCCCTGAAGAAATGCAAGCACAGGCGCCCCCTGCGGGACTCGAACCTCGGCTTGCGGCCGTCGAGCTGACTGGGATTTCACCTATGCTAAGCAAACCAGCCGCGGCATGAAGTCGCGATTGGAGACAAATTAGACTAATCTAAGGGAGCTAACGGTCCCTAACCGCTAGGCCCGACTGCGCCGAGACGCGACCCGCTACTATATTACTAGTAAGTTTTGCTATAGATATATAAACATTTTTGAAATAGAAATGAATAAGTACTTAATTCCATTACTACTTAATGATTTAAATAAATTTTAGGAGAACGCTTTATGGAGACATTTATCTCTCATATAAAAATACTTACGACAGTAAAAATATAATGTTATTGCTTATTCATACTTATATGAAAAATGTAAAATGGTCCTGCAACACAAAGCGTGGCGTTAAATTGCGACTCAGCGGTTCGAATTTTGGTGAAAAACGGAGAACAAAGTGTTTTTATACTAGGTTCTCTTTGCTCTTATTTGCTGCAAGTTTTAATAACATCACACTAATCAAGTAGTCACTAATAAATTATAATGAGAAATGGGAACATGACACTTGGCTGTAAGTATTCATGCAATCGCACCCATGTATGAAGTTCAATCGACGATTGAATTAACACTTCCGCAACACTTTTACTGATTCACTTTTAAATGTTATTTATTTTATACTAGCGGCCCCACGCGGCTGCGCCCGCTTGAACTATATTAATATTTATTTAAGTGTAATTAGACAAAATTCGGTGATTTTTTAGTATGGTTTAAAATCATTTCTTTGTATTTTACTTTCATGTACATAACTACATGCACTTAAAAAAAAACAAACACGAAGAACCTCGTGGTAAATATTTGTTGCTTTCTAACCTATTTTCTTAGAAAATCCATCGATCAATCATAATAATAGTCGTAGCGCAGGGGAACAAGCGTGCAAATTTAAATGCGACGGTTGAGGGTTCGATTTCCGTTCGGGGGAATGAAACATTTAATATTTTCATCTTCCCGCTCCACTAACGAGATAAAGCGCGTATTTAATTCCCATCACTCAACACCAAATGTCTTCAAAATTCGGCGGAAAGAGAAAGAGCAAAACCGAAATGGGGAACCGAAGTGTTTACTATGTTCCCAGGTTCCTTTTGCTTACCCTGCTATGTGCGGAATATAGTGTGAAGCTAAAAAAAGGCTCAACCAGACGATGCGTGTTTTATCCTAATTAAATCAAGAAACATTTTGTAAGAGATTTAAACCTAATCTTGTAGTATTTTCTTCATTAGAAGTGCTTGTCTATTTTCACCTATTTACAGTCATGCCAACATTGACAAATTACTAATAAGTAGAAAGCTTCGACGACTAACTCAGTGGGAGCTCTGCAAGTTTTAATACATGTAAGTTCAAAGAGTTTTCATTAATGCGGTAGTAATATTTTGAATAAATTGGAGTAATAATTAAGTTTTTAGAGCCTAAAAAAATAAGCCTAAATAAAAAAAAATATATCCTTACACAAAATATTAAAATTAAAATAAAAAATATATTTATGATCCAGAGTCACGTAAATTATATTTTGCCAAATGGTTTGCGCCCTATTGTTCGCGAGTTTATAAAGGTTAATATAAAATAATAGTTATTGTTATAATATATTAAAATAATAGAATATATATTAAAGTCTCTTGCCCATTGCTGTCTGACTGTCTTATAATAAAGTTCAAAACCTCAAAATTGTACATATTTACTGACTCTACAAAAATTTCTAATATTTAAAATAAAATCAAAAATACTTAATTAAATATCTTTATATTTTGGCAAATTAATATTGTTGTAAAGAACCAGTCATAGATATTTTTTTGAAATTTTCCGTATATATGTACCTACCTACTTTCCATTTAGTGTTTATCTTCCAATAGCTTTGTTATAACGGTTATAGGTAAAAACATATTTGAATAACAAGTAGTCCCTCAAACTGACACTAGAATAGACAGCCATTAATATTTAAGTGTAAATGAATGACTAATTAACAAAGTGACCTTAAAATTTTCTCTTAAAACAATGAAATACTAAATATGCATTTTCATATTTCTGAACCGGGGAAGCTTTCGCTTCTGCGTATTTCCAATATGGCTATGACCATATTCATAATATTATTAGAAATTATTATATTCTATTTCTATATATATTTTTGTGGGTAAGTATAGAGTAATGAGAAATAATGTAAAATTATTAAATCTAGAAATAAATAATTAAATCTCTGATCTTCTTCAAGTATTATTCGATAAATCAATTAGGTACATATTGAGCAACATAAGCTTTCTGATACACAACTTCTGCCTATTGTTTTATTATCAGCTCCAAGTTGTACCCCGCGTGAAGCAGGGTAGGCAAAAGGTGCTTAGTGTCGAGACACTCTGCTCCTCAACCTCCGCCGAATTCAACCATTCTGTGTTGAGTGGTGGAACTCAACGCCGCGCTATGCTTCGAAACCAGAGTGTAGAAATGAAAATATTAAATATTTAATTTTCTCGGGTATACAGATATTTCTCTGTGACTCCTGCTTTTACCGTAACATGCGTAAATCCAATTTTCAGAGTATAGTAATTAAATTTATCTCATAAAATTCTATTATTATAATTCTATTATTAAGTCGTTAATAATGTTTGAACTTTTTGTTGCTAAACCACTCGAGCGTTTTCTTCGTGCCACATTTGTATCAATGAAAAGATTTTCATTAATAAATCTCTTAGAGAAAGTAGTGATTCATAATAAAGAATGTGTTGATAGTCCTGCTAAGTGGATTTTGAATTGATTTATAAAATTACTATACAAAATAAATTTTCTTCTATATTGTTCAAGTTAATTGAAGAAATGTTTAATATTATCTTTACATATAATTGTATACATCTATTCATATATATAAAATTTTAGTACCTGTCTGTGATTTCAAAATAAATGTGTTTTATCAAATACATAAATAGTTATTCGCACCATACTAACACACAAACAAATAATAACAAAATATTTGTCCGTCTGTATGTCTATCTATTTTTTGGCGCTTAGCTTGCGTGTAGGTAAACCCGATGAAGCGGAAACCTATCGCAAAGATAAATATAAAATAAACTAACATTTTTCTATTAAATATGACATTTTTTTAAAAAAACGTATAAAATCAGCTTCACGCTGTATCCCGCACACAGCAGGATAGGCAAAAACAATATAGTGGAGGTATTGCCTGTTGAGTAGCGGAACTTAACGCCGCGCTTTGCCTCGACACCAGAGCAAAGAAATGAAAATATAAATTTAAATAAATGTTCATGCAAACAAACTTCCATATTTTCCAATTTACATTTAAAACCATAACCTATTCAATGTAGTACTTTAAGCAATAACTTAGGTTTTATGTTTCTATAGAGAATCTACAGAGGTTCATTCCATTGTGAACCCTTTACGAGTTATAAGAAGAAGGAAGCAGTTATAGTACATTGGTTCATAATGAAAATAAACCAATACTCAATAGAAAGTAGAGTCGATGAGTCAAGTGTCGATATTAACATATTTTCTGTCGTTTATGGCTGTGGTTGTTTTTATTATGTTTTTGTTTTACGGAGAATGGAGAATTTATAATAGAATTAAACTCTATATCTCATAATTTGCTATGAATGATACTTAAAATTCAATATCTTTAACTCTTTTATTATATTAAACGATTTATGTAAAATTGGATTGGGTTTATGTAAAACTCTACATGATTAATAACCGTGGGTCTATAAATCTTAATAAGAAATACCATGTAGATTTTCTTTTTTTTAGCTTCACACTGTATCCCCCACATACCAGGGTAGACAGAGGAAACCTGAGAATCTAGGGTTAAGACATTACGTTTCCATTGAGACACTTATGTAATCGAACCCACAACCAATCTCGTTACAGTCGCACGTTTGCCTTCTTACGCAAGTATAAAGTAGATATATATTGGCTTTAAATATATAGGAGGCATATATATCTAAGATATGTGTATATATCCTAAGTATGCATATAAGTGTGAAATTTCTAATACATATTGGACAGACACTTAGACAGTAATTCATAGAAGGCGTGAAATGTGTTCTGCACCTGTCACCGTGACTGGTCTTTGAAAGGAGAACAATAATACGATGTGGTTTGCTATACAATATCGATAATGACTGTTTGTCGGCTTCACGCTGTATCCCGCATTTAGCAGGATAGGCATAGGGAGCTTAATGTTTAGACAGTGTCTTTCAATTTTCTGTGGAATTGTGGAGGCATTGCGTGTTTTGTGGCGGTACTCAACGCCATGCTTTGCCACGACACCAGAGAGAAGAAATGAAAATATGTATTAAATATATCATTTCTTCGTGTGGGAATCGAATCCGTAACCAAAAAATTCAATCCGCGCCTTTTGGAAACTGTCCGAAAAGAGCGGGTTCAAATGCCGCTATGTTCAAATTAATATACGTATTCTTAATAAGTTTTTTCTTACCCAAATAAGGAATAATAGTGATTATACAATGCATATGTATAAAAATATCATTAAAATTCAAATCGAACTATAAAAATAAATTAGAAAGTACAGTAAATGTTCGAAACTTCGAATAAGTATTAAAAAGTTTATTTTCAGCATTCGTATATGCGTACTACAAATAGGTTGATAGGATTGCCCGCGGCTTTACAAGTCATTTAGTAGTTTGTTTTTATTTTCATTCATATTATTCGTCTTGTGTACGGAGAAATTAGAGTAGGTAGTGTTACATAATTCATAATCACGTTTTTATTTATTAATACTACTATACCACTACAGGCACGTGGTTTTACCGTTTTATATCTTATTGTAATATTTAATTTCTTAAATCATATATGTATGTATATTAATTAGATATTATTTATAAATACAATTAATGCCTATCATAAGAAAATGTAATTTTTTTCTTTTTATTTCATCAGCTTCACGCTATATCCCGCACACAGCAGGGTAGGCAGAGGGAACATAGTGTTAAGACATACCGTTCCATACTTCGCCGAATTCTGGAGGCATTATTGAGTGGCGGAACTCAACGCCATGCTATGCCTCGACTCCAGAGCGAAGAAATGAGAATATTAAATATTTCATTTCCTCGAGTGGGAATCGAACCCACAACCTGTCGCGTTTACAGGCACACTATGTGTTACTGCGCCACGAGTGGCCTGTATCATCAAATTGAAGATGTAAATGTCGATTAAGATATGAAGTAGTCCATTCCGTTTAATTTAATGGAAATTAAGTAATTATTTTTTTCATTTAAGTAACGTTATTCTTTTGTTTTTATTAAATTTGTTTTTCATGATATCGTGGGCTTTTTACTTCGTGAACTTACCTTTGCGTGACCTACGTATACTCTAGTATACTACTTAACTGTTCATAGGAAATTAAAAACATATCAAAGTTACAAGTAACGCTGTTTTAGAGTGTTTTAGTCGTAAATTCAAATCCCACGTAGAAAAAGATGAATATTATTATATAAATGCAGCGTTGAGTTACGCATCTAATACTCAATGTCTCCATATTATAACTAAAAGTCGATAAAGAAATATTTCCCTTATTTTATTGCTATTTTCTTACTTTTGTAAGTACATATCAAGAAATACAATAGCTTCTCTAAGTATAGCGTGTAAAACGAAAAAAAATATACTCATAACATGTACAGACACGCGACACTTAATAATAATAGCGCGAAATAACAAAAAAGCAAACTCTTACTTTAACAATTTTCACATTTGTAATAACTCTATCAAAAACTATGAAATTGAACACTTTTTATACATTTTTCCTGTGACATTCATTAAAGATTTAATAAACTTAAACTTTAATATTAATAAGCTTTCACTATGAAGCTTTAAACTTTCATTTTTTGGTAAAAATTATTAAAAACTTACCGCATTCCGCTAAATCCGGTTAATTTCGCCTTTGTACAAGTAACACGACATACACACACGCGTTGTAAGAGACTACTAAGCGATAGCTTTAGTGAGAGGTACTTCTTACATCTGAGATGTGGTTTGGGGCAGGAAAGTGTCGATATCGATGATATGTTATCGAGTATATATTTTGCTACTTCTTGTAGTTTGCGCTTTGCGGCACAAGAAGAAAGAAGGTAGTGTTAAAACATTTTGCTCTCCATTTTTGTCTATATTCATGTCCATTGTAAGTTATGTTAAAACTAAAGTTATGTTGTGTCTATCCAGACAGTAGAAATAAAAATATCAAACTTATATCCATTTAAAAAACACAATTTCTAAGTATTCGTAGCACAAAGGAAAGGTGGCTTTAATATTTTTTAGCTACGTTGTCATATGAATAATAAAGGAATCAATTCGTTAAACTTCTCTCTCAAGAGAAAATAAATTAATAATTTAAAAAACCAAAAATACGCTTTTATTCACCGCACTAAGCAGCACGTAATGAGCACAAACTCATTCGATATAGCTGAGCGCATGTACAAAATTGCGTGTGCTGTCGACTGATGAGGAGATCTGTTCGATGGAACCAACGCCTGGCGCAGCAGCCTCGTCATGGTTGACTTTGATATTGACTGTCACAGTCGATTTATTTTTTTATATAATATTTATATAGTCATTTCATACTGAATAAGTAATCTTGAAAAGTAGAGCCACATATAAAGACGAGAAAACGAAGAATCGAAGAAATTGTTTGTGGTATCTCGCTGATGATATAGGAAAAATATATAAATAATACTATTATGTCAAATAATATTATTCAGTAAACTGAAGAATACACGGTATAATAGAAAGAAAATAATATTATATATGATATAGCAAACTTATTTGTTACGTGTTAAGTTTTGCCATTTAGAGAACAAAGCGAGTTATGTTTTTTATTGGTGTTTCTTTTTTAAAAAAAAATTTTAAAATAAATTAAAAAATAAAATGTCGGAATACAAAATATTTTTTTATTTTATCGATTCACAGCTATAACGATTCACAACGTGAAGCTGATAGATTTTTTATTTTATCGATATTACTTACAAACACCACTAGTGTCGTGGTTTGCCAAACCATGTTCAAGAGCAAGGTGAAGATCTGGGTCTTTGACCGCAAATCAGAAGCCAGTGTCACGCTATAGTTAATCTTAGCTTGCGGGTAATCTTTGGTTTATTTAATAACTGAAATTAAATAAATTCAGGCAGTGGGACGGTATTAGTTTATTAAAAGGTAAGCCTTATTAATACAGATTATATAGGATTTTTGGTTGATATATTATTTTATAAGTATGACATGTGATTGAAGTCTTCTGTTTAATAGTAGGTATATACATATTTTTGAAATTGTCTATATTTTTCTGTATCTATTTATGAAACAAAGGTATATAATATCATTTAGACACGAAGTAGAAATAGATAATCGAAGCTTAAACTAATGTTACTGGTACGCAACACCAGGCAGTCGTGGCTGTGAATATTGTCGGTCACTAGTCATAGAAAAATTATATTTTCTTTATATTAACATTTATATACATTGTACTTGTATTGTCCTTGACATACTTTAAAAAAAACTTCTTTCTTTTTTTATATAAGCACGGGACTGAAAAAAAGTAAGGTATAAATATTTGTATTAAGTTTTTTAGTAATCATAATTAGAATAAACAATAAACTGATATTATATTTGTTAAAAAATGATTTTACTGTGGATTGATAGTATTATGGTGTACTTTCCCTCGTAGATAGATCCAATAATAAAATAGGAACGTTATCAGACAGTTTAAGGCCAGTCCTGGCGCAGGGGAATAAAGAGAGCTTGCGGGTTCGATTCTCACACAAGGGAATAAAATATTTAACAACGAGCAAAACGTGGCGTTGAGTTCCGCCATTCTACACGTAATTCCTCCGGAATAAAGGAGTGCCTAGACGTTAGGTATCCTTTGACTACCCTATTATGTGCGGGGTATATACGTATAGCGCGATGCTAAAATAGTTGAGGCAAATTACACAAAATCTTGACATAAAGAGGCCAACTAATTTTAATATAATGTCCCTGCTCTGATGGGGCATAGGAGGAACCGCAGAAAGCGAAGTACGGAGAGTCTTAACACTAGGTTCTTAACACTAGATGGACTTGTTAAAAGAGTGAAATTGTCGAGTACTAAATATAAAATGTATGTAACAAAATTTTACGCACCTATTTATATTCAAAATAGTTTTATTTAAATACTCGTATGTTATAATAACAGTAAAAATCAGATAAGATGTAACAGAACAGTTATGTAAAAAAAAACTAATTAAAATAACGAGCTTCTTAAATATAATGTGCACTACATTTTTTTTATATATATATATTTGTGTAATATATCTTAAATTAATTACTTTAGGTAGACTATTAAGATATGAAAAATTACCATATTAGAAATAGATATTGCAAGAGTTTTAAAGAAAAACCACTTATGGAAAACTTATGGAAAATTTATGGAAAATCCTACATTGAAGTGGTGGAAGCGTTGCCAGACGTACCATTTAAAGGGACGTCCTGATCTTAGCCCTAAATTAATTATTCCGTTCATGGCAGACATAGTCCCGTTTTTGACAGATGATTACACGTACCGTGAGAAATCTTTTATTTAAAACTTTTTTTTTTATATTTACTAAAATTTCATAGATATATTTATGTAGGTAATGTAGGTATACTGCTATACATATGCTATTATTATTGAAAATATTATTTAAACATTCAAATAAATGGATAATTTGTAAATTAAATATTGATTATTTTAATTTCTTTTTGTCTCGCTTTTGACAGAAGAATTAGCTTTTTTTCTTTAAAAAAATAAGATAAAACTTTAAAAAAAACTCCTATTCAAATGACCCAGCTGACTTATTTTTAAGTAGAGTAAAGATCTAGAAATTTACATTGTATAGGTTTTTTTACATAATTTTTATTAATAAAAAAATATTATTCGAACACATTTTTTATTATTAAATTGTATTTAAGCTCTTTCAACAGTAAAATTAAGTAATACAAATTAAAAATATATAAATTAATTAACGACAAAGTTAGAAAACATCATAAGCAAAGTCAAAAATATATTCCGATACCGGGAATCGAACCCGAGCCTCCTGGGTGAGAGCCAGGTATCCTAGCCACTAGACCATATCGGATTATAATGGTAAATCTAAATTATAAAATATTTTACAGGATGTATTTCACTTTTAAAATTTTTGCCATAGAGTAGAAAAAATACTCAGTGTCAAGACACTACGTTGTTCACACACACTTAAGGTGGTAAGACAGTTTTGTGTACACAGCAAGGATTTATATATTTTATAGCTTAATTAATAAAATATTTTTCTTTTGATACAATTAAATTGAAAAATTATTCTTCAAATGAAAATAATATTAGGATTGAAAAATGAAATAGATATTAGTGTTAAAAAAATCTTTTGTTTTGTAAAAAGTTTTATTGTTACACAGTTTTTAAACTAAATAAAAAAACAGAAAACAAAAACAAATTATTGATATATTTTTGAAATATCTTGTTTATAATTTAAGATTACTTTTCCAACTGAAAGCGGCATCTATATTCTTTGTATAAGAAAAGCTTATGGTATTATGTAATTTGTACTCAAACTATAGATGGCGTTAACAAATTATTTGTTAGTCTTGATTTTTAAACAAAATAAATATGTAATTCACTAAATATTCACTCAATAAATAATGTGATAGTGAAATAAAAATATTATAATATAAGTTTCATTTTATAGAATAGATATGATAAATTTACCGCTTTTTAATAGAATGTCATGACATAGCAACTTGCGGAAAACCAATATGAGTCAACATTTTTTTTCTCTACGTAGTTCTGCATATTGTGAATAGATGGCGCTGTATTGGTACTATTAATATTTAAAAAAAAAATCATCATAAAAATACCTTTTAATCAATAATATTCTGTAACACTAAAAAAATCAACTAATACATATAACATTCACTTTATACAAAAATAAAAGATTTAAAGTCCGGAGAAACGATATTCTCCAAAACGTAAAACTTCATTAAATAAAATAGTCATTGCCACGGATTATTCTCCATCAGTTCACTTGTTTCTTTAATATTCTTCAGTTTCTTCATCATTCTTCCTTCAAATGGACCTTCTATTATTTCCCCCTTATTGAAATCATCAATGATTACAGGTTTTTGTTCATTTGATACTTCATTTTGTGTTACTTCTTTAGGAATTCTAATTTTATTAATATTTTTAACAGGATAATAAACATATTTAATACCGTTTATTATTTTATATTTTGAATTATTCTGATTTTGGTATTTTCTACGATTTATTCCCAGAACTTTATGACTCCAATACATATAGGCATTCTGTAAAACGTCAATTAAACCTCTTCTTTTGCGTGATTTTGCTGTAGAAATGTTTACATCCTCAAGTTTTTTCATATCTTTGTGGTTATATCTAATTGTTGGCTTAACGTAGGTTATAATGGGTTCATTTCTGACTGCATTTTGATTTTCTATGATAGAACGACTTTGCCACTGCCCGTTTGCGTCGTATCCGCCTCCTCCATAGTCTTGTCCACCTACATTGATAAAATTAAATGGATTCGTAAAATATATTATATATTTAGTGCCTAATAATAACGTTTTGTATTGTTACCAAAACGGGAAAATGAAAATACTTCAGTTATTTAGAAAACGTATAAAAATTTCTACGAAGCGGGATTTGAACCCGCGCTTCTTGGATACCGTCCAAGCGCACTGACCAATAAGCCATATGTTGAGCGTATAACGTATAGTTTTCTAAATAAGTATTTTTCTTTCCTAAGTGTGGAATAATTTTATATACATTAAAAATATTTCGTTCCGCTGAGTGGGAATCGAACTCACAACCATGGCGTTTACAGTCACATGCAAGCTCACAACGGCGTTATAACTTTATTTGTTGCATATTACTATTGTAATATGTAACATGATAGAAGTGTATATAGAATTAATGATTCCAGATGATTCTAGAATGTATAAATTACACTGGTATTATACCTGCTGGCATCCACGCACCACCACCACCTCCGCCAGCAGCCCATCCCTGGATCAGAAAAAAATACGTAAAAAAATATATACACGTGTCATTAGCTTCAATACTATCATTCAATTCAATTATTGCCACTTTATCCCACTTGTTTCCGTTAGAAATACTTGAAAACTTGCAAATGTGTTTTTTTATTATTTAAATAAATAGCAAAGCACCTTGTTCAAATGTGGGTGATCGAACCCACAGCCAGTCGGTTTTACAGTCACACTTTGTGCTCCTGGCCACAAATTGTTATTATGTGTATAGATATAAATTATTTTTATTTAATGAGGTTCTTACCCCGTCCCAGCCTCCACCTCCACCTCCTCCGCCACCTCCACCTTTCTTTTCCAAAATCTTCATTAAAAGCATCATCTGAAAAAAAAAAGATTTTTTAACGTTTAACTAGCGACTCGGTTGCGGCTATACAAAAAATAATAAACTACCCACCTTAGATATCACAAACGACATCATGCTGAACATCATGCCTTTGAACGACATCATGCCCATCATACCCATCATTGCCGGTAACATCTGAAAATATGATTTATTCTCATTTTTTATATAATATGTAATCTTTTTGTATATTCGAGAAAGTACTTTCATGGTAAATAAAAATAAAAGAAAGTTATTTTCTGGGATATTACAGATGTATTTTAAATTTGTTAAAATAATAAACAATTGTGTGCGGGATACAGCGTGAAACAGCAGGGTAGGCAGAGGGAACTCTTAAGTTAAGACACTCCGTTCCCCATTTTTCGCCGAATTCACGAGGCATTCTGTATTGAGTGGCGGAACTCAACGCCGCGCTTTGCTTCGATACCAGAGAAATGAAAATATAATTTAGAAGTAAGTAATGATCGTTAACTAACCATCATTAGTTTCATTTTCATACACATCATGACGATCATCATCATTTTCTTCTTGCCACCATCTCCGCCGCCCCCACCACCTCCTTTACGTTTTTTTCTACCAACGAATTCTTCCACTGCAATAGATAATTATTAATCAATTTTTAATTTTTTTTTAGCTTCACACTGTATTTTAGACATAGCAGGGTAGACAGAGGAAACCTATCTACATTTTAAAACAATCTACTTCCCACATTCCCCACATGTATCTTTTTTTTTTTTTTAAAAAAAGACAAACAAATTGTTTTTATTTTGACTAATGATCTTGTACTTGTAGTCTTGTCACTTGTGTCATTTTTCTTAGATTGGAAAATTGTTAAGATAAGATATGTATGTTACATTACTACGTAATACAAGTTACAGTTTAGTCTTTTTTGTTTATTTCGTTTTCTTTAGTTCTGTTCTAATAATTAATATATTTTTATAATTTAAAAATTTATAAAAATATAAATAAAATAACATTATAATTTTATACATACCTTTATTAGGCACCATAACATCTTTACCCATAGCTCGAAATCTTATTAGATGGCTGTTAAAGAAATTGTCAATAGCTTTGTTAATCATGTACGAAAGTTCGTCTGTACTTTGTGAGAAAGATTCGTCTTCTTCTGTTTGCACTCCAGTTGAATTGAGCTTTACTGAAATGTATTGTAATCATTATAGATATATAAGTAAGTATATATATAAAATAAGTAAATAGTATATAAGTAAAATAAGCCATTAAATAATGGCTTCTGACTAAAGTTATAAAAAAAAAACTAAAATCTCACCAAATTTCACATAGTCTCCAATAACTGATATTTCATTTAAACGATTAATTTCTTTCAAATACAAAAGAGTTTTCTTTTGCAGGCAAACGAAAGAAAGTTGGAAAAAACATTCTGCATAGACATTATCAAAAACTTTATCTGGATCACCTTCTGTTGCCGAAATATTCTCTCCTTTTTCACTATGAAAATCATTATTGTCTTTTAATTCTAGAGAATATACTGCAGATATAGAAGCAAGTAGTAAAAAGGCCTTGGAAGCCATTTCGCGTAAACTATGGTAAACAAATGAAAAGTCTAGCACTAAGCTAACGTTATTTATTTTATTATGTTTATAGGGCTTTAGGTCGAGGGGTTTTGGTGAAAACATGTTATTTTCTTGTTATCAATGGGTGTTCTTTGTGGTTGGAAATACTGAGGAAAGCTTAACAGATTATGAATATATTATATTTTTTAAATTTGTTCGCATGTATCGTTATATGGGTGCAGGAATGGAAGATACTAAATTATCTGTTCCCACCTCAGAGTAGTCTGCTCCTCATCTCAGAACTTTTCTAATAAAAAACAAACTTAAAATCAGAAAGTTTTGCATTATTTTGTTTTCAATTTGAAAAATATTAATGCAAACAAAAATAGCATAACTGTATATAATATATCATATTTAAATTTGTAAACTTTTTTATATACCTATATTCGCCGTTGTGGCGCAGGGGAACAAAGGGTGCTGGGTTCGATTACCACTCAGGAGAAAGAAATGTATAATATTTTTACTGTTGTGTGTGTCGTTGCATTGGTAACCAGGCAAAACGCAGGACGTTGACGTGCACCAATTAACACGCTTAACTCAAGAATTCGGCGGAAAGTGGAGAACGGAGGGTTAGCACTAGTTTCCCGGGTTTCCTAACCTTACCCTCACATGGATATCCTCTTAGTAATAAGTATATTTATGTGACATATTCTAGGTCTAATAAAACATGTAGATTTTATATTTATTTATATATGTATATAATATACTTTTTTATAATAAAAAAAATCTTCAAAAAGTCTATTTATTTTCTAGAGATTCCTTATATTATGAAATAAATGTATATGATTTAAAAAATATAAATAAATACTAAAAAACCACTTAGTGTAAAGTAGCATAACTATGCTAGTGTACAGATTAAATCAACGCCTACAAATCGTTTAACCGCAAAGCGGATGTTGAATGAAATAGTTGTATAGTGGCTGACGTCTAAAGGGTTAATGATAAAACAACTATGTTTATTATTTAATTTTATACTATTTATTATAAATTATGAATAAATGCAATTAAAACAAAATTGAGTATTATGTAACATACTGACATAAGTTTCTAAGATCTATTTCCTTTTTCATTCTGTGTAGGGGTATACAATAGTGGATGTATTATACAATTAAAACAATATACAACAAACAAATAAATATGAGCAGCATTTTATAATCTATAAATTAATATTAAAATAATTTATTAATTAAATAAAATTCTGAGAAAAATATTTGGTTCGACATAAAGTAAGAGCTCATGGAAAGATAAATAATATTTAAAATACTTTTGAAGTACAAATAAATAGAATACAAATATCACAGCTATACATACTGCCTTTAAATATATTTAAAATATATAAGATAAACAAAAAGCAAAAATATGAATTACAGAAAAAATAAGCTAGTAACGGTGGGTTATAACTAAAAGACACTGAAATGTGCAACGCAAATAAAATAAGTATAAATAAAGTGAAATATTTAGGAACTGTACAGAATCCATAGTATAGAAGCAATTGAAGAACGCATAAATATATATAAATTAAAACAACTTTAACACTTCAAACAATACTGCAAAAATAATAAAAAAACAACAACTTAGATTAGAATAAGTTAAATAAATTAGGTGAATAAATAAC
>JAEBDU010009913.1:0-14388 GCA_016802625.1 Heliconius numata | reverse complement strand
ATTGGCATCTTCCCGGCCATCTTGGAAGAGTTTGTACCACTTGTAAACATTTTTTTTACTCAGAACAGTTTCACCGTATGCCACTGTCAACATTTTAAGTGTTTCGGAGCACTTTATTTTATTTTTTACACAAAATTTGATGCAAATCCTTTGATCCATATTTTTTCGATAGCAAGAAATCGCCGAGCACGCAAAACACTTATAACCTTTACGCCTCTCCCATCCAAACAAAAAATGCTATACACTTGAAACTTGGTACAGATGTTCGGGAAGAGTGTACCAACATAACAAAATAAAAAAATCGATAATCGAAAGTACGTTGCCCGCCAAATTTGAAAAGTCACCTTACTTTTTGAACACATCTCGTATTCGAGTATAACATTTATTTTATTTATCAAAATAGATTTAAATATTTTATTCAAAACGCTCATATAGCTGACGTTATCGGCCATTGCATGCGCCCAGTCATGCCGTGACGTAGATTTATCTCCGTTACGTGCTAGCATTTGACATTCGCAGGACAAACGTGGAAATTGTATAAATATGTTTATATTATTGTTCTTTTGGCTCTCACTACGAAAATTAATAATGTGTGTAATGTGCCTCAAAGAGACCGTCAGCAACTTGTTGTCGACAACCGCCGACAGCCGCGCCCCCCCCGCGCCGCCAACGCCAATGTTATATGTTATTAGATCAATCTGAGCGAAACATGGAGAAAGTAGTGTCTTGATACCTAGTTCTTTCTGCATTCTTACTCAATACCCCATTGTGTCTACTTGACAGCGAGGTAAGCAGAGTAACTTGTTCCCCACTTTCGGTCGAATTCTGGAGGCATTGCGTGTTAAGTGACAGTACTCGGCACATCGATGTGCCTCGTCACCAGAGTGAAGAAATAAAATATTAATTATATAATTTCCCCGAGTGGGAATCGAACTCACAACTGTTGGGTTTGTAGTCGTTTTAGCTTAGAAACATACGCGTACACGTATGTAGGTCATCTTTTGTTCTTTCTTATCACATTAGGTCTCCATCCTTTCGGTCAATAGCGTCCAGTGTTTAAAAACAATCGATCATTTTGACGTTCCATTACGCAAAATGAAGGGCTAGGAATGTACGTTTATCTTGGCAACGACGTCAGCGGGGCCGAGCTATTTGTAATATTGTTTTTATTGCAGTTTCATTGTTTACTTCATTTTAAGAAAAAACGTCTCTGCGGCTTTGAATTTCGTCACTCAACTAGAAAATCCGCTACATGCGGGATACAGCGTGAAACTATGGTAACTCAACCACCTTCACCAATTTGGATTTTCATCATTTTCAATAATTATAAGTAAGTTTCGCGCACTTATTATTATTTCTTTAAATGCTTAAAAGAATGCTTGTGCTCCTGCGCCACGGCGGCCTCATCAGGCCGTGAACATAACAACACTTTAAATGTTTACAGTGTCCTAAAGTGTGTGCACGTCTAGTCACTAGTGCTACAAAGTAAACAGTACTACATCAAACTACAACATTTTAAACAATTCATGCAATTTTATTACAAACATAGAGATAGTTACTGCTTTATGGACGAGGATCGACGTTTAGTGCGCTTTTATTAGAGACGCCTAATGTCTGACCTGCTATACACGTAGGGCCATTGCGGCTGACTGGAAACGCAACGGCTACGGGTTCTAATTTCGCTCTAGGAAATTAATTACTTCCATTTACTCGCTCTGGTAAAAAGACATAGTGCGGCGTTGAGTTCCTCCGAGCCACATGCAATGACTTTAAAATTGAGCGGTGGTCTAGTTTATAATAAGTAATATCTTAGCCCTAGTTTCCTCAGCCTACTCTAGTATAAGAAGAAGACAGATGAATTTGAAGAAAAAGATTATACATAAAGTATTGTCAATAATAATTGAATATTGACTTGTTAGTTTTGTTAGTTAGGCGTGTAACCTATATCCACTAATCCATTAATATTATGAATACGAAAGTAGTTTGTCGGTCTGTGTCTCTGTGACGTAATCACAGCCGAACCGCTGATCCGATTGTAATAAAATTTCATATGTCTATATGAAATACTTGAAGGTCTTGGTGTGAACATAGGCATGAGAATTAGGAGGCTGATGAGACATGAAACGTGTGTATACAAGTCAACGGCCAAGTCACATAAAGGTTAAATATACGAATATACAAATCGCAATAACAAAACCTTAGAATTGGCTTGACTTGAGATTTAGACTTAGAGAATTCATTAATTTTTAGCCAGCTGTTCGGGTTCCTCATCAGATACTCCAGACCTTCAATTTTCGTATATCAAAAGTACAGTCCCACAATGCTCATATATTAGTATACATATAATGTATCATTTCAATTAAATCACACACACAGCAGGGTAGGCAGAAGGAACCTAGTGTTTAAACATGTTATTTGAGTCTACGTTTAATTATCAGTAACTGAAAATAACCGAAGTAACCGAGAATTTAAGTTTATTTTTTAAATAAACTCTCCCTAAGAAGAAGCTGTTATGATAAAAATTTAAAAGCTCGCTGATATTTGCTTTAAGCGAAGCTGGAGTTGATTTTGTTCATGCAACTGGAGCATGAGGTCTCATTTAAAATTTAAATTTTTAGTTTCTTTTCCAAAGAAAATTTATACAAGATTATACTAGAAATACGGAATATCTACTCCTAAATATGTACTAAAATACTACAAACAATTTAATAAATTCATTAGTTGGAAACAAATTATTTTACAAGAAAAAAAATACAACATTGAATCCTTTTTGTGTTAGTAAAGAAACTTTTAAATTGAACATTTTATGGATATGTTTTGCTTTGTTCTGTTAGATTCTACTAGCTACTATCAAGAATATTATTTTTTATGTATTCAAAGTGCTATTCTACATTTAAGAAAAGAAAATACAGATTTAGAAAACGTATAAAAATGTGAACATAGCGGCATTTGAACCTATACACCTCTTGGAAACCGGCGCGGGCTCAAATCCGCTACGTTCAAACTATTATACATTTTCTAAATAAGTGAGAATATTGCTGTCACACACTGCGCCACGACGCTAGGGCCTCACCGTGGGCCATACAACATAATAAATGGGGTGCGGAGGATGGAGGATCTTAACACTGAGTTCCTCCCGCTGGCCCTCCTATGTCACATATAAGTATTTACTAATTTGCTTGAGACGAGTGTTGCGTGTTGTTGTAATAGTTTAAGCCGCAACAACAAATAGAGGCATTCCGTCGGACGATGTACGGCAACTCCCGGTATTATTAGAACATAAAATATTCATGAGGGAAATGTTTATATTTGCGGATCGCGGCGGCTTGCGAAACATCAACACTGTAATAACTAACGATTATATTAAAAAACCTCCTATGGCCCAAATATTTAATGGAAACGAATTAGGGAGATTCATTTCTGTTTGATTTTTAACTGATCTTTGATGTGAGTGCAAGAGAAGAGTGCCAGTGCAGGATGGGGGACGTGGGGAATAAAGTTTTTCAATTATAGGTCTCCTATGCCAACCCTACTATATGAAGAACTAAAAATAAATTAAACCTCTAAAACTAAGAAAAAATATTATATAAACGAACATTTTGCTTTTATAAAACCCTATTTTTATAAAATATCGCGAAGGGTCTCTAGTGTACATCACAAGCGCTTTCTATTAAAAGTTCGAATATTGATGTTCAATATATTTATTTGCAACATTGTTTTTACTCACAGAATATACAAATAAATACTAAGAAAGAAGTAGAAATTATAAGGCTATATTTTTTTATCTCCAAATAAAAAAAAAAACTGTTTTATTATATATTTATTGGCTTCACGCTCTACCCCCGATCGTAGCAGGGTAGGCAGAGGCAACTTGAAAACCTAGTGTTAGGACACTACGTTTCTATAGAGACACTACCGTTCCCTACTTTCCGTCATAATCTAGAGGCATTGCGTGTTGAGACGGAACTCAACGCTACGCTTTGCTTCGCTACCAGAGCGAGCATATTTCTTCAGCTGGAAATCAAACCCACAACCTGTCGCATTTACAATCACACGTTAGTGCACCAGCGCAACGACAGACCTCATAACGATAATAGATGGATGATGATAGAGGCATATGTAATAAAACAATAATATATTGTCCGCGTACTCGTGCAAAGAGGGTAGATGTAGGTAAAACAAAACTATACAATCAGTGGAATTGTGTCAATCGAGAACTGTTGTTTGTAGGCGACAGCCCTGTCCGTAGTGTTGTTATTAGGTGATACATATCACTTATTACAATTATGTGGAATCTCTTTCCTAAAAAGGCGGTATGTATTTTTAAAAACGCTAACCGCCTTCCAATTTCTGACAATATATAATTGTCCTCCACACGATTTTTAGTCCCCTTTGTTGCGGCTTACGTAGCATATGTATGTGCTCACTTAAATTTAAACCTCGCTTTAGTGCTATTAATGGACGCACGAACAGCAAAACTCCGAATATTTATAAAGTTTCTGCTTAATGAAAAGCTTTTCACATCATTGTTTGAATTAACTTAAATTCAAGGTAAAAGACTGTTTTAATTAATACAAAAAATAATTTTACCAGATTTATTAATACGCTTATTTAGTGTAATGTTTTTAAAGATTTGTACAGGAAGAGGGAAACTATTGTTAAATTTATTGTTATTGTACGTGTAATCTGCTTCTTACACTGAGACTAAAATACGAATAAAAATGCAAACAATCTGCATGCATTTTAATTCACCTTTACATAACATCCTGAATTAATTGTGAATACAATACTAAGTTGGAAAATATTTCACACACTCGCACAAAAACAACGTAAATACAACAAACAAACGCAAAGCGCTAGTCCTGATTATGCTGTGGGTTCCGTATTAATATACCCTATGCCGTTTCTTTAAATTCGCGCTGTATTATATGTATATATAACTTAGCTTTAAGATGGGTAAAGGACTGCTCTACCCACTTTCTACCCATTTTTTAAAGACACTACGTTTCCTCTGCCTACTCAGTTGTTATAAATGAAACACAGCGAGAAGCTGAAAAAAAAAGAAAATAATTACGATGTCTATTAAAACCGATAAATAAACAATTCATAATTTTCTTGACTTCCGAAATACCTTTATTCTCTACAGAAATGTATATTATATACGCTGGACCTACGTCCAACAAGTCCACTACGGTTCTGGGCTCCCTCTCTAGTGCTCTCTAGTCCCGAGAAATAACTACATTTCAAATATATTCATTTTCTTGCGAGATGCGTTTATTAGACGCGGCATTCGGTTCAGAGGTTTCGTCGTCTTCAAGATAAATATAAGTAGAATAAGAAACAAAAATATAATTATGCTCGATCAGTACCTATATGTTGTGTATATAAAGGACGACGTGTGTAGAATGAATGAAATGAAATAAACTCAATATTATAATCCCTTCAGGGACTTCCCCGGTCACGTTCATATTATTTTTTATTCTCATATGAATAAGGTTATCATCGTCATGAGACGGTGTTTTCTTTTTTTATTTGTATTTATTGAGTATTTTTTTAGCATCACACCTCGCGGGGAGTAGAACTCCAATAGAACGGAGTGCACTTACGCCTCGTTCAATGTCATCAACTTCTTCATTCATGTCCTCCGGTATCTCAAATCATCCATATCACCGATCTTTCAATTAAGTATGAATATCGATCCATTAGTTTCAATAATAGGCATTTTGTTTAAAGCACTGTGTTGTTCGAAATTGGGAACGGAGTGTCTCAACACAAAGTTCACTCTGCTGACCTGCCATATGAGGGATACAGCAGAACTGCTACTAAATTATTTGACCACACTTAAATTTTTGACCGTATTTTTATTATTATGAATAATAAAGTTTTCAAAGGTGTTTAGAACTCATGATTACTACAAATCAAATCTTCTTAACCGTACAAAACATCAAAGTACCTGTGTTATTTAATTTATTTCATACTTGTATTTTTTTCTGAGCAGACCAGTAGTTTCTGATAATAGCGCGATCAAACAAACAAACTCTTCAGCTCTATAATAATAGCATAGAGAGATTCAAACGGAACTCTAAAACTATTTTTGCTCGGTCCTCATATTACAGTAGGTACAAACTCAGCTACTTTTCACCTTTTTTGTGAGACTTTAATTTTAGATTATCCAAAGTAATGGCGTTAGTTTTAATATTTTCGCTGAATATCTTACATTGTGGACCGTTACGTATATTATTTAGGAATATACGAGTCGTAGTAGTTGACTTTATTACACACACTTTGCACTTTAATGGAATACCTCTTCACGAGAAGTTTTTAACTGTTTATTTATGCTTTACTATGTTGGGACGGCTGTTATTGTGTGGTATATTACCGAGACCGTCGTGGCCTGACTGTAAGAGCGTCGGTTATGGATTCGTTCGGGTAACGAGACAAAGCGCGGCGTTGAGATCCGCCAATCAAAACGTAGTCTTAAAAATAAGGTTACAGGGTGTTATATTACTATGTTTCCTCTGATTACCTTGATATATGCGGGATATACGATAAAAGTTTAAAAAAAACCAATTAGAACTTATATTATACGCAGGTACTCGCGGTCGGTTTGTATACTCTGTGTTATATACAACTCAATATATTTGTATACAAATTGACAACATTGGAAAAAGTTTCAAATATGTTGATTTTAAGCATTCAAGCTTTTAATAGGAACCGCTTGATTTACACTAGAGACCTCTCGTTTGATGCAAGAGCTTTATAAAAAGTAAAATATTCGTTGGTATATTAAATATAGTTTATAGCTCTTTTTTCCGCATAGCAGGGTGGACAGGAGGAACCTAATATTACAACACTCTGGTCCTCCACTCTCTACACGCCTCAGTTTACCTGACATTGAGTGGCGAAACTCAACGCCGCGCCTTGTCTAGAAAAACGATGGAATGGGGCACACAAAAAAACAAAGCCCGAACGTTCAACCATGCGTTACGCCGTCCTCATACTCGTATTTTATTTTAATGTATTAAAATTTACAAAACGTTATCGACATATAGAAAATATTTTGCCATTTAAATATAAAACCTTTGGTTTGTAAATAATAACTGGTAAATAATAAGCGATAGTTGTGGGTTCGATTTAAACTCAATGGAATACATTATGAACATTTTCACTTCTATGTTCTGTTAAGTACAGAGTATACAATATTCCATTACTTTGGTAGATATAGGTACCAAAACAAAATAATAATACATTTTAAAATACAATTATAATTATAATACAGCTTTTTCATAATAAATTGAAATGAGTTTTAAGCTCAATAGGTGCGGCGAAGTGCAACTCCTCACCAGCTAATTGACCATCGGTCGTTTAATTACCTGTCTAGACGGGCGGTAATTAATTGCAAATTGTATTAACGCCTATCATATTATATAGAAAAACTTGTTATTATTTTAAAATAATGACGAAGTGAGGCTGAGTCGAGCTGTACAAACGAAGGTTGTGAATTCGATGCTCAGTCAGGGGAATTAATTTATTGAATTGTTTTCTTATCTCCGTTTCGGCGTGGCGTTGAGTTCTGACATTAGAAGTCGGTACGGTATCGATGATACTTAAAAAAGGTCATGGAAATTGCATGACAATATTTAAATTCTTAAATTAAATTTAATAAAAGTAATGAAAATGCGTAATTGCGTTAAATTCATAGCGAAAAATTAAATTTTACTATAGATTTAATTTTGAATATCAAAATAACAACGAGCAGATATTGTAAACAGAGCCGCTTCGGCGATTAATGAAATTTCAATACTCTTTATGTTTACAGCGCGAGCATCTAGACACACTTTGTTTGAACTGTTTTACTTCAAATATTAGCGAGCGAACTCTATTTGGGATAATTGCTAGTAACTGGTAGTGACGAACCGGCGCTCGTGGCGCAGCGGCAGAACTTGTGACTAGGAACGTAATGGGTGTGGTGCCTTGATCAAGTCACCTTTCATTAATTACATGAACATTATACTATTGTTATCAAATTGTGGCGAGAATTGGAGTAAGGTCTACGTCCAGCAGTGGACAAAAGATGGCTGTCGATGGTGATGATGATGATCATAAATCAAATTGTGAAAACTGCAAATGTTTGCAAGAAAAAATAATTCATTTTTATGATAATAATATCAAATGAGGAAAATAAAAACATTTTGTTCCCCGCTCTCCCCCGCATACAGCAGTGCTACAGCCGGGTAGGGTGAAGAAAATCGAATATCAACATACTCAGTTTCCCACGCATCGCTCAATTTTCGAAACATTGCGAGTTCAGCGGCTCAGAACGAGGCAATGAACAAAGATGCATTTCCGCATAAGAACAAAACTCACAACCGCTGCGTTTTCGGACTTTGCACTACTACGCCTCGACGACCTCATATATATTAAACGAATATATATTATATCCTTATAGACGAATATCTCAGCTGTAAGATTTTCATCTCTCGCTTAATATTTCACGAATAGAAAGCAAAACTTGAAAGTTTTATAGTCAGCTAAATCTTCGTTCGAGCCCTCTTGATACCTTAAGTGAACTTATTGCTGCCTGGGTTCATCTGAGATGTCATACATATTCATTTTGTTTAAGGTATTTAAGTTTGTGAAATATTTTACATAGACTCATATATTTTTGTGCATATATGACATTTAAAGTAGTATATAAAACTCTTTGGGTACTAAGTGGTACAAATTAAACTATTTGTCATAAGTTAAAATTCAGATGGATTATAAATTATAGAAAAAGAAGATATGCAGCTTGAAGGTACAAAAAGAAACTTAATAACAGTAACATAAATTGTGGCCCACGCACCATTTTGATGTATTATCTAAATTATTTCAAAGGGGAACAAATATCCATCCTCACAAGCTTTCATATTTATGATAATATTATAATAAATATCATAAGGGTTATTTATAATTACAAAATAAGAAAATAGGGCCACTCGACACGAAATGTCACGAAAATGGGATGGAAAGTGATAAACGGAGTCCCTCTGTCTACTTGTAGCTTGAAGCTAAAACACTCATATATTTATTTATTCAATCAAATGACCTATTTAGTTCAGTCATCTCCAACAACAATAGCACTGCGTCCTCGCAGCGTCAGCGGTAGACAAATTTTCCGTCTGCGATAGACAGTTAATTAAAACCCACGCTAGTTATTTCATCAAATACATTCTAATACTATAATTAATCTTTCGTCTGTACGTGACAGATTTGCTTCATTCCATTCACAGCCACGTAATACAGCTGAACTGTACAAAATGGCTGTTACCGGCTGGCTGACTGGCTGCTGGAGACAAGGTGAGCTGTGACAATTGTGTGGAAATTTTCCATGTGGTAGAATCTCAAGGAGAGCGGTTTGTAATCCTGCTACGTTTTTTTTAATTCACGTCAATTTTGTTATGGAATTTCAAAATAATAATAAATTAAAGAATATAATTTTAAAACTTTGGAGGCTTAAATAATACTACCTATAGATTATTTCGATATAAAAACTTAAGGCCATCGTTTCGCAGCGGTCCAACGTTTGACTGTAAACGCGAAATTTGTGGGGAGTATTCCCTCGATGTATTGAATTTATTTGCATTCGACAGAAAGTGTGGTAATGAGTGTGTTAACAGTAGGTGCCCTCTGCGTATCTCTATATTATTATTTTTTTTTATGGAAAAAGGACAAGGCTAACGAGCGTTCGGGTCACCTGATGATGATCACCGCCGCCCACGACCCCGTGCAGCACCAGAGCAGCTACAGGTGCGTTGCCGGCCTTTGAGTAGGAGATAGACTTGATATATGCGGGATACAGCGCAGAGCTAAAAAAAAAATAGCTTAGCTTCACCTTTATCCCTAGCAGGGTAGTCAGAGAGAAAAAATATAAATAAAATAAAATAAAAAAAAAAAGTAATCTCTTGTTCTTTCTGTCTACAATGCTATTATGTAAAGCGTATTATAGAATATGTTTCTAAGTGTACTCTAGATATACATATATCTACATATATTTCTATTAACCCCCCTTAATCCGACCGTTCTGGGTGAGATCCACGAGTCGTCAGAGTTAGTTTCGAGTTCGGTAAGTTGCATAGCGAGCTCAGCGAGTTGTCTAATGTGTTTCTTGTGTTCGTCATATCTATTAGGCGTACGTGTAATGTACGTGCTGGGGCTCTTTACGGATTTGGAGAGATTTGCTTTCATTGAAAAAATATGCTCGTTTTCCTAAAAAAATATATATTTTTAGAGAAGTTTTTGAAAAAAAAAGTATTAGCAAATGTACAAAAATTTAACACATCAAGACTCATTCCCGCGACTTATGGACAGCACATACTTTTTTATTAATCTACGTCGAAATTTGTATACGCTTGTTTCAATTTATTTGTGTCGTTAGCATCTCTTTAGGGAGTTTTTCACAAATTTCCGCTACCCAAAGATAATTGCTTAGAATTATCGTTTTGCAAGAGGGAGTACTGTTTATTAAATACTAGCGACTAAAATACGGCTCCGCCCGCTTAAACATAGCGTTATATGATAGTCAAGTTCGATCTTATCCATGTCATCCATCTTCGCAAACTATCATAATTATAATAAAGTAGGAATTTTTACATTTTTAAAATATATAATACAAAGAAAAGAAAATATTTGATAACAATATGAACGTAGCGTGACTCGAACCCGCTATACGTTTCTCTGTCTTTAATGTGAAATTATATTTTCAAAATGTTAAAAATGTCTTGGGGATGCTATTTAAGTTGTAAAATATTTAATTGTTATGTTTTATTTTGTTAATTCGTGTTGCAGGTGACAACTACGTATCACCGTGTAGCCGGTCAAAGTATTCGATGTGTTCTTCGTTCTCCGTTCCCTGGTTTCCACCTAATTTTAAAGACATTCGGTTTTGTCTTATATCAGAGCGAGGAAATGAAAATATTAAATGAGTCAAACAAAACAATCAGGATGTGAAAATTATTTATTACTACCAAGTGGGAACCAAACCTACAACTATCGCGTTTACTATTACAAGTACAAACACATAATAAAACACGTTCTAACGTAACTGTACTTCGATACGTGTACTTTATCAAAATTTCCGTACTCTATCATAGTTTTGCTTTATTCCAATCGTCTTTGAAGCTCTATACTAACGGCACGTCAAGTTAACTAATAATCTGTTTCCTGTTATACAATACCTTTAGCCCCAACGCCACAAAGCCTCTATTGAACGCTCATTATCCTGTGTATATGATAGTCTATACTCGTATAGTATAGAAAATAAATAATACAGGAAACACTATATTTTGTATAAGGCTAGAAATGTCAGGAAAACACTTTAAGTCGTCGTACCGCAGTTTTGACTGTAGTCGCGATGGTTGTGGGTTCGAGTTCGTCATCGTAATGGTAACAGGATAAAGCACGGCGTTGAGTTCCGCCACTTAACATAATCAATCTCTCAAAACTTGGGCAATGGACAGTCTTAATACTAAGCTTCTTAAACGGTATCTTTATTTTATAAATTATTCTTAACTCAATTATATTTTTTTTATTATTCATAACTTAATTCGAGCTCATTACCATCACATGCACTTATTTGTCTTAAAAAATATATACGTCACATATAGCAGGTACATTGTAGGCAATGGGAACCTGGTGTTAAGGCTGTTGGGAACCTAATGTCAAGACTGGGTTTCGTTCCCATCTGTCCACCTTATTTTAGACATTGCGTGTTCAGTAACGGACTCACCATCGCATTATATCTACTAGAGTCAAATAATTTGTCAATATTATATAAGTAAATGCTAATTTTAATGGAGCAAATAAGTTTATTGATACTGTAAATGTAATTAAGTCACTAACGCCGCGCTCCACCACGCGCGCCACTTCCGGGAAACACTTTGATCTTCGAACTAATCATGTATGCAGTGGGCTATATATGCTCATAGTACTCGTCAATACGATTTATATGCATTTTTTTTTAAAAGTTGCAGTGGAACGTTGTTTTACTGTTAGCAAGATGATTGTGAGTTCGATACTAATTCAAGGGAACGAGTTAATTTTAACAGCTTTTTTAGAAAATGTATTAAATTTGAACATAGCGGGGTTGGAAACCGTGCTAGCGTACCGTGTGGCGCACTGACGTGGTTTGGGTTCAATTCTCATTCAGGGAAATGAACGCTTACCCGGTACTGGCGTAAAAGGGAAATAGCGTGACGCTAAAAACAACAATAAAATGATTCGACTATATCCGTTTCTATTACTCCTCAAGTCCTATTGTTACATGGAATGTAAACGGCATACAAATTATTCTACAAACTATCTGCAGAATAACTTAACAAGTAAGTTTGATGGAAATAAAAGCTCCTTTGTTACTCTCTCCGTAAACTTTCCACGGCTCAGTGACGAAGGGAGCGTTTGTACGAACATTTGCAAGCTTACATACAACCTAAGCTTATGTAAGACATGAGAAGAGATAACGTACCTATATGTAGGCATATTAATAATACAATCAGCTTCATCCTGTATCCCGCATATAGAGGGTTAGGCAGCCTAGTGTTAAGACACTCCGACCTCCACTTTCCGACAAATTTCTCAAGGCGAGGGAGTGGCGCAACTCAATATCGGGCTTTTAAGTATATTTTGTTTTGTAATGATTCCAAGTATTTCTCGCTTTGGAAATAATGCAATTTATATTTTATACTAATACTATAAAGGGTTTGTTTACTTTAACTTTCAGTCTAAGTAACTACTGGTTCGAACTTTTGTGCTGAATAGTCAATTTATCGAGGACCGCTTTATTATACATCAAGTTGAGCTGCACTAATGCGGCAGGGGGGATCGCAGGGGAGGGGGGGGGGGGGGTCGCAGGGGCACAAGCCTGCGACTGGAAACAACGAAAATAAGCTGTTGTACCGAGTGTAAGTTTGAACTCAACCATTGTGTTTAAAGTTAAACGTTGTCCCGCTGAGCCGTCAGGTATTACGGCCTCTAACCGTATAATATGCGACACATATCTCTTAAACTTGCAAAATTTCATAGTATATTAAATTCTTACCCGAAAAATAGAATTTGCACATGTCCTGTAAAAGCTCTGAGTAAAAGCTGGTGTATAAAACGAACCGTTCCGTTTCACATCGTGGAAGTCAAATCGCTTTGCAAATAATATAAAATTTCTTCGTAGAATTTGAAGCGAGTGATTTTTCAATTGAAAAGTAAATTTTATATCATTTGTCTCTGCGCTCTCGGATTCCCTCCCTCGCGAGTTGGGTTTCCAATAAGACCTTATATTTGATACATATTTTTATTTCAAGATGCAATAAATATTAGGTTAGGTATACCTATTATACCTATATAGGTATTCAACATTATATGTATATGTAAAACAATAACAACTTAACAAAATGGTTATTTTACAGTACGATTTCTTTAGACATAGCTTCACGCTTTATCCCTAGCGGGGTACGGTCTCTACGCCTCGTCCACACGATTTTTTTATGTTTATAATTTGATAAAAAAAACTTTTTGTATTTTTTGCCTTGTTGTATTCGTTGCGTTGAGTGATCAACGTTGTGAGTGAGAATCGAAAACAAAACCTGTCGCATCTCTCTTCCTCCTGGCTCCTTCACCACGACTGTCCTCACTTACCAATCTTATTTCATAAATTAACTTTAAACAAGCAGTTACACTTTTAGTAAGAAAATTCATAGACATTTAATATCGAAACTGCAGTATAAAGTATATTACACGCAATAAACAAAGCGGTCTGGCTGTGAGTGCACCCGCGGGGTCGCCTCTAACCGCTCTGTTGGTACACTAATAAAAAAGGTTTATATCCTAATTAGTTAGGTGGAAACGAAACTAATTACTTTTGTTTACTAATGTCTGCTAATTTACATGCTTCTGGTTAAAATTCTAAATTTTGGGTAGACCGAGTACTGTTTTTTTATGGTTCACGCTGTATCCTTCATGCAGGCAGAGGGAACCTAGTGTTAAGCCACTTCATTCGTCACGCACCACCCGATTTTCAAGACATTGCCGTTTAGTAGTGGAAGTCACTCTCTATATCGTTGCCAGAGCGAAGAAATAAAAACAATTAATCCGCAATGGTGGAAATCGAACCCACAACTATAGCACTTACAGTTAGACGCTGTGTTAAATCTATTTTTTTAACACAAATATCTATATTCTTATTTTAATTTTAGTTAATAAATCATTAGTGAAAATATATATGAACCTAATTTTGTCAATAAGATGAGAAACAAATGTAATAAATCCTTATGAAAATGACTATTTACATAATAATAAAATACTAACTAAGAATATCTGTATATTCTACATGAGCATCTCCTTAGAAACCAACCTTTTTGA